>OY821519.1:25606529-25749029 GCA_963682025.1 Cordilura impudica | reverse complement strand
CTCGAATTTGACATGTTTTGTGTTCTGACTTGTTTCAAATTAAAGAAATAAAACATTTTGACACTCACTTGACTATAACTACTCATAGCATCCATAGTGGCCTGTTGAGCACCAGTAGCTGTTACCATATTATTATAATTCACGGTAGGATTAGTATTTGCCAAACTTGCTGCTGGGGAGGCTAAAGCAGGACTTATAACACCGCTACTACTGCCGATACCACCACCACCACCAATACCACCACCAGCACTAACACTATCTCTATGGTGGCCACCAGTTGGAAATTGTAAACGTTCGTTGCCGTTTGTTGTTTGTTGAGTGGCAGCCGCTGAGGAGGTAAATTCCGAGTTGGGACCAAATGTATTATTTAAAGTACGTAAACTATCGGTTTCGCCTAAATAAGAAATATTGCCGGGGTATGATGAATTGTTGGCATGATTTAAAAAATGTTGTTGTTGTTGTTGTTGCTGCTGCTGCTGATGCTGCTGCTGCTGATGATGATGAAGTTGTTGTTGTTGTTGTTGAAGTTGTTGATGCTGTTGTTGACTGTGATGAGTATGTTGATGATGAAGTTGCTGTTGCTGTTGTTGGAAATTCTGTTGCTGTTGTTGTTGATAGAACTGTTGTTGTTGCTGGAATTGCTGTTGTTGATGTGAATCTGTATAACCGCCAGGTGGTGATATTTGGCCCCCTAAGGCTGGAGCCCTTGAGGAGCCTGCTTGGCCATTCATTTCATCATTTTTTCTTAAAAAAAGAAGAAAATATATTTTATTTTATATATATATAAATTTGCGAAATAAATAAAAAAAAGCTTAGATATAGTTTTATTTACTAATATACATATGTATATAAAATAGAAAATTTTAAAATAACATGAAATTTAAACAAAATTTTAAATATTCTCTGGATTATAGAAACAAGTATAAATCAAAAACAATTTATAAGGCGGTTAATAATGAGAAATAATGATCAGATATTGAAAAAATAATTATTAAGTCTTGCTTGAAGTTTCAGAGCATCTGCTAGTCAGGAAGTTGGCCAAAAATCGGTTACAAAAATTCGCCTCAAAGAAACAAACAGACTAAAAGAGTTAAATAGAAGCATATAAAAAATCCGAATTGAAATTAAGACTGAATTTTAAAAATTTTTAGACAGGTTTCTGGTATAAGCCATCATCAGTGATTATATTATAATTATGTTGTTATAAAATAAAAAGTAATTAAATAAAAGAAAAAAATGAATAATATTAAAAGTAAAAAAAAAAAAAAAAATAAAATTAACATTTTTAAATTTATGGAACAAAATTAAACAAAACTTAAGATTATGGCACCTATGTATAATATTGATAAGCAAGGTGATTTATTGTAACCGATATAAAAATTGTAGTTTACAACCGATTTTGACCAAATATAGCACATTTGAAAGGTATCTCTTATTAGCTGTCCACCAGATTTACAGATTTGAACCGTCTGGAACTTATTTTTGGAGCAATGCTCATTTAAAGTTGCTACAAACACATACATAAAACACATACTGTGTGTGTGTTTATTATAAATATCAAAAGACCTGTGTTGAATTGTGAATTGGCTAAAACTGATAAGTATACTTTTAGGCTTCTTTAAAATTATTCATTAACAAACCCATTTATATTTCTTCCGTGTGTTCAACAACTATTTATAATTAAATTTAATGAATTTTATTTAAAAAGTGTTAAATTGTGAAAAGGCTAAAACTGATTATCATACCTTTAGGCTCTTATAAAATTATTTATTAAATGAAAAATAAAATTTCATAGAATTTGCACACGAATTTCAAGGGCTGGGGCTCTGCTAGTTTAAATTAAATTTTTACTATTTTTAATTAATCAAAAAAGAATTAAAAAAAATTTTTTTTTGTTACATTTTTATACTCTCTACACCAGTGTGCAGAAGGTGGCAACATTTTAAATTGTTGTTGTTATTTTTATATAGCTTTGATAGAAAGAGAATGGTTATATTTAAAAAAAAATGTTAAAGTTCGATCAATTGTACTAATAAAGTGAACAAAAATAAAAAAAAATATATTTTTGGTAACATTTTTTTATTTAAAAAGGTAAGAAAATTAATTAAGAAGTCAATGCAAAAAATTTATATATTTTTTTCAAGAATAGGACGAGCAAAGCACTTAAATCCTGAATTTCGAAAATTTGTCCTTGAATATCTCAAGAACAAGCTGACGTAAGCCAAAATAACCCACAAAATGAAAAGTTCCAGAAACAAAATAAACTCAAACCACAGGCAACATTATTATAAGAGGCCTAGAAAGACGGCCGAGCATGTGCAAGGCGGATCCCTTTTTGACTGCTTCCAGAATTAGGGAACAAATTCGGGAAAAAATTTTACATTAATTTATCCACAAGCACAATTTAAAAACAGGCTGCGTGAAAATAATTTGTTTAGGCTCATGGACTCATCCTGAGCACATTTGCTAAAGACACTTATTTGTTGCAAAAACACATACAAACCAAATTTGAGAAAAGTTTGTTCAATTTTTTGTTTTTTGATAGGGTGGCCCTTCATTATATGGAGGGAAAAAAGTGTTCGAAATTAAAGTCTCACCACCTAGAAATATGCGAATAACAAAAAAACTGAGAAATACAAAGTTTTGGGTCAATCAAAAAAAAAAATAAAGAGGTGCCTCAACGCGGCTGAAAATTTCACGAGTGTTTATATGGTGAAAATATGTATTTTTTCAGATTTTAGGAAAATTTTGTTCTATAGTTTAATTTTTTCGCCAAATTGTTAAATGAATCGATTTCAGATTAAATTATCTCTTTAAAAAGCTATATAACTTCAAAATCGAATAAAAACTCGCCAATAAATAGCAAATGCGCAAGACCACTTTTGTGCAAAAAAAAAAAAACTAGATCGTGAAATTTGACGGAAATTTTTTGAACTTTAAGAAATTAATTAAAGCCATAATTTTTTTTGGTCTCTATACATGTGAGCATTCAGACATGAAGTATTGTTTTATTACCACGTTTTAAAACTATTGAGGAATGAGACCAAATATGGAAAATTTTTTTGATAAAATTTTGAAAACTCCTTTTTTATGACCCCAAGCAAATAAAAGACAATTTATTTAAAAAATTCAAATATTTTGTAAGTGCTGTTGAATTTTTAGATGTAACGCTTAAAATATAATAACCAAATGTGCAAGGCTTTTAGGCTAATTTTGAATAAATCGAACAATGTTTATCCATTCCTTGCGAAGGACAAACTTAATTGTTCTAGAAATACAGTCTGAGAAAATTTGAAATATTTTGGTTCCATTTGATAAATAAGTCGTCATGGTTAACAAAAATATAAAAGGATCTAAAAATTTTTGAAAAGAAAAAAATTTAGTGTGTTCATATTTTTTTAAAAAAAATATGCTATGTTGCCATTGTATAAATTTGTCATTGCGTTTCTAATAATTAGAAGAAATAAATCTGTGATCTTCGTAACAAGCGAAGTTTATATAGTGATTAAGAAAGCACGAAAATACCTAAAATTTTTGTTAATTATCTTATTAATTTTAAATAACATTGTAAAAAATCTAGCCATTTAAAATCTAGCCTATTTTGTCCCTTAGTGTTGACAACCTTGGTGATAATACTGTGTGTAGAACACGAGTGGAGGGTATCAAAGATTTCGCTTAGCCGAATTTAACATTCTTACTGGTTTGTCTTTACATTTACTTGTTGAAAATTAAACTTATTTAAGTTTACCAAAAAAAAAAAAAAAAAAAAAAAAAAAAAAGGATATAAAAGACTGCATATGGTTTTTCAATATTTAACGTAACGCTAAATGCACCTGTTGTTTTTTAACACGCGCTATTCGGCACTTGGTTGACTGTGGTAGCCAGTGTTAGTGAATAAGAACGTTTTAAAAGAAGACTCATCTACCTGTATAGTTATTATTAATGACTATGAATATTTCAAAAAATGTTCATTTTAAAAATTTCGCTTTAATCAAGAGCATCATATTAAAGATGCATTCAAAACAAATTGTTTAAAAGCCAAGAAAAAAAGTATACCAAAAAAAAATTTTTTTTTTGAAAAGGCAGCTGTATATAATCTTGCTCGAAATACATAAAAATACAAACTCTATGTTTAGTTAGCATATGTTACCGATATGCAAGGTGCATTAAATTTTTTGAAGGAAACAAGTTTTCGTTAAAAAAAAAAACAAAAATGGTGTTGAAAGTAACATCATCATCATCATCTTCTTTATCAGTATAAAAAATTGCAAATTATATTTCTTATGCTAAATTGATAAAAAAAAAAAACGTTATAATAAAAATATTAATTTCCCTAGCAAGATTAAATTTTAAAATGTCCTTAATAAACAAATAAAATATAAAGTATATAAAAAAAAAATGTATAAATAAAAAATACTAGGACATTTGCAAAGTTGTAGTACCCACAACCAACAACCAACAACCATCAATCATAAACCTTGACATCATTTCAATGCTACACATATACATATAAACAAACAATAACCTTAACAAACCTATAATATGTAAAGTTGCTGTAGTAAATAATAACAATAATAATTTCTACCATATCTCTATGCATATTTCCATTTTTAACATTCTTAATAAATAGTTGATGGAATTTTATTTTTGTTATACATTTATTTTTTGTTATTGATATGTGTATCAAAACTAAATTCTACAATGTTCATCCATGGAATACAGAAAAAAATCGATAATATTCTAACAAAAATTCACAGAAAAAAAAAAATTTCCAACATATGTATATAAATCAGTTTGTTTTTAAGTTATTTTCCAAGCTTATCTATAAATATTTTACTAAACTGATATACACATACAGTCAAGAACATAATTGAGTGGACATTTTAAAATGTTTTTCAATTATTTTTATTATTTAATTAGGATTTTGAAAGACCCCAACACAATGAGGTTATAGGCCATACATTATGAAGTATTTATATCATATTATTTATACATACATATGTATGTATTTATTTCCAGATTTAAATCGAATTATAAATACTAGCAGATTCCAGCCTTCGAAATTCGAGTGCAAATTCTAGGAAATTTTATTTTTTCATTAAATAAAGACCCTAAAGGTATGCTAATCAATTATAGCCAATCACAAATTAACATAAAAAACAAACTCATTTTTATTACAAACACATTAACAAATTTAATAATAACAATAATTTTATGTATGTGTTAGTAGCAACTTTAAATGCAATTTACTCAAGATAAAGGAAAAAATTTAAAAATCTGTAAATCTGCAAAACGGCTAAAAAGAAATACCTTTCAAATAATATGCGCTTGGTCAAAATCGGGATAAAACGGTGGAACAAAACAGCAGTCACAAGAAATCGCCTAGCCTATTAATATTATAGATCTATTTCAATTAAAATTTTTATAACATTTTTATAAACATCGTCATTTGCAAAGGTTTCTATATTATGTATTCCATATTTTAATCGTTTTTCGCAGAGAAGTCCACACGCCTTAAATATATGAGCAAATAGCCGACGAATTTTTCTCTACAATATTTTAATGGGGAAATAAACAATGACCAATTTTAAGCCTAGTAAGCTTAATAAAATCAGCTTTAGTTAAATTTTGTGTTTTTAACTTAGAATGTATATTGTTTTGTACTTTATACAATTTTGTTTCATTATTATTCTGTCAAGAATCATTCTAGAGGTACCCCTAAATATCTATAATATTAATAGGTAAGGCTATATCTTGTGACCGATGTTTTGTTAAACCGTTTTATCTCGATTTTGACCAAACGTATATTATTTGAAAGGTATTTATTTTTAGCTGGCCACCAGATTTACAGATTTTAAAATTTAAAATTTTTTTTGGAGTAAAATGCATTTAGTGTTGCTACTAACACATACATAAAATTATACAATGCTATGTGTGTGTTTATTAAATTTGTTTTTGTTTGCAAAAAAAAAAAAAAATGAGTTTGTTTTCTTCATTTCAATAATAAATGTGTTGAATTGAAAAGTAATCTTGGACACAAACCAATATATCTGTGGTCACAAGCAATAACCGCCTAACTCGAAAATCATGCTTTTGAGAAAAATAGCTTTTTATATAAATGTAATGGGGCTTCATTACGAATTAGGTCAGTATGTTTTCATTAATATCTTTTTAACAAAAAGTGTTAGAGAATTGGGGATTTCAAGTAAATATAAAGCGTTTTTAGTAGAATATGACAGCATACAAAACTCAAATCGTTCTTAAGTCGACTTAGGCGGTTATTTAAAAAGTGTTGAATTGCGAATTGGCTAAAATTGATTAGTATAACTTTAAGGTCTTTATTAAATGAAAAAATAAAATTTACTAGAATTTGCACTCGCATTTCGAGGGCTGGGATCTTCTAGTATTTGTTAATTGACTATAAATAGTCTGAGAATTGGTATTTAAATTCTATAAATATTCGGTCATTTAAAGGCTTTTTTTTTGCAAATTGGTCTACTTTTTCATTTCCAATTATATTTAAATGGCTTTCGAGGCGTAGAAATTTTATGATATTAAATAGTGATATGATTAATATTCTTATTTGTTAAATGATTATTATTTTTATTAAATGGGTCATTCAGACCTTCTACACAGGTTTTGATTGCCAGTAGTTTACTGTTATATATTTAAGAAAAATTGTTAATACGTTTTTTTATTACAAGATGTTCACTAAAGACTGACAGAACCATCGGAAAAAAGAAGCTATGGTTGTGATATGTGGCAGTAATTAATTCTAAGAATTTTTGTTGTATCTCTACAGGGTTCATATCTCGTTTGTTACTGTTAGGAAGTGAAAAATCTGTAATTATATCTGTATGGGCCCAGGATTCACCAAGTAAAAGAAGTTCGTTCCCTACGGTTTCAGTATTGATGATGTATTTTGATATGATATTGATATGGGTATCACAACTAAATTTTACAATGTTCATCAATGACATGCAGAGAAAAATCGAAGGAAAAAATCTACATACATATATAAATCGACTTGTTTTTAGACTTATTTTTCAAGCTCAACAAAATATACTAGCCGAGCCCAGCCCTCGAATTCGAGTGCAAATTTTGGGATATTTTATTTTTTCATTTAACAAATAATTTTATAAGAGCCTAAATGTATGCTAATCAATTTTAGCAATTCATAATTCACACTTTTTAAATAAAATTAATTAAATTTCATTATAAATGTTTGTGGAACACACACAATATATAAAAATGGGTTTGTTAATAAATAATTTTAAAAGAGCCAAAAGGTATGTCAATCAATTTTAGCCAAATCACAATTCAACACACACACACAGTATATGTTTTATGTATGTGTTAGTAGAAACATTAAATGAGCATTGCTCCAAAAAAATGTTCCATATGGTGCAAATCTGTGTATATGATGAACAGCTAAAAAGAAATACCTTTCAAATGAGATATTTTTGGTCCAAATCGGTTGGTAACTAAAATTTTTTTTATCGGTCACAAGAAATCGCCTGGCTTTTTAATGTTGCAGATTTCACAAAGCTGATATAAACACACATTAAATAACATAATTGAGTGGTGATTTTAAACATATTTTCAATTATTCCTAAGCCATACATATATAAAAGAGAATGTAGGCAGGGGCTCAATGTAAGTTCATAAAATGAAACTAAAAAAAATATTTCTAATTTTTATACTACAATACTTATAGTTGATTTCTATATAGAAAAATTAAATAATATGAGAAACAGTAGCGAGTGGTGGAAATTTGCGAACACGATAAGAAATTGCTGACCTGTGGTGGGAAACAATGTATTTGAATATTTTAAATCTCTTCTGTATGCATCTGATTTTGATAATATAATATTTTCGACCTTTTTCTGGACTCCCCTTTTGAGATAAGAGAAATCTGCTAAACTTAATATGGCTCCTGGTCTACACAGAATAAGCTATGAGTTTTATAAAACTGCTCCGGATTGTTTTTTGAAAGAAATTCTAATACAAAGAATAAATGTCCTGCATTATGTAGAAATTTTAGAATTTTAAAAATTTTCTTAAAAAAAAAAAATAATTTATAAAAATAAAATTTTTTATTTCCCAAGGTGTACGCTCAATTTTGTTCCTTACTGTATATTTGCTTATTATTATATATTTAATTTTTCTTATTTCATAAGGTGAGAATTTTATTATTCTTTGCCAATGAAGTTGTTTTAAAAAAGCATATTAAGTATGTTTGTATATTTAATAATTATTATTGTTTGATCATTCATTTTTGGAGTGTAAATGATCACGTACACATTTATATACTTATTTCATCAACACTAACACTAGATTTGCCAACCTTGTTTTCTGGAAATGAGTAAAATCTATATTTTCTATAGTGATAAATTAAAATATAAATAACATAAGAATAATTGTTGATCTTTGCAAACGTTTGAAAAATCAGAAAGAATTTTTAAAATCGATTTCTATAAAATTTTAGAGTTTTTCTCTTTAAAGTCAGAAAACTTTTTGTGTTAAAATAAATTGCAATTTAAACGATTGTAAAAAATATATAGATTTGCTGAGAAATAAACATTTTTAAAGAGGTCTAAGTCAAAATTAAAAAAAAAAAAAAATAATCAGTTATTATACATCACATTTTACATTAAACTTAATTTAATATATAATAATGTTCCAGAAATCTATGATATATAACTTATAAGCCTTTCATAGTAGTGGCCAACAATTCCAATTATTCATTTTATACACACATTAAATTGTTGTTAAACTCTTAGCCAATCGTTAAAAACTGGTAGTTGGTAAATCTAGTGTTAAGTTTTGTATGTTTTATATATTATTTATTTTCATATTTCAATAATAATTTATTTTAAGTAGTTTCTTTGGAAAAATGGCATTGAAATACCAACAAATGTTGCTAAATATTAAGTTATGTTTAGTTAATTTATTTCTAATTAATTTGATATACTCAAAAGATTTTGAAATATTTAAGCATTTAAGATAAAAAAAAAAATACTTAATATATATAAGCTCATCACTGACTCACTGACTTAGTCACGCGTCTTAAATTGTAGATAACCGTTGGCGGATATCGTTGACATCGTATAAATGAAAATTAAATGCTTTATCAACACGATAAAATAAAACACTAGTTTAAAATCGTTAGTCAGCATCAGGGATATTTTTAATTAAAAATTTATCAAGTGTTTTGTGGTTCCTTGTTTGTTTGTCCATTTTTTATTCCCCAATAAATTAAAAATATTCCTGATTATGACTAACGATGTTAGTCCAATATATAATAATGAATCTAAAAAAAAAAAATTATTTATTAGTTTTATTAATTTTGGACCTCAAGACTGAAATAATATCATCATCAAAACATTCAGGAAAATTAATCAAAATTTAAATGGCTACAGAGAATTTCCTGATTCTTTTCAAATAAATAACGATTTTTATTCCAGATTTCGGGATCTATAATTTTAAGATTTTGGACAATTTTCAATACGAAAAATTTATTTATTTTTTTTTAAACAGATTAGCCGATAATTTTATTTTTAGTCGAATATATGCTGATTTTTCATTAAACGAATCTGGCAGCTCTTAGAACTGATCATCCTTTTAAAGTATCTCAATCTGTGTTTTACACATTCAAAACTTTTTCCCTTATTTTAAAAATTATAGGAAACTTATACCCTGTCGTACTTCACTACGATGATGATGTAAAATTACGACATTATACTTTATTTTATTTTCATTCAGTGCAAAAATTATAAAAGTTTTTGGCGTTCTTATTCGGGATCAAGCTACCTATAGCTGTCCATTGGTTTTCCAATTTAAATAGGCAACACTTAACGATTGGCCTTGAATTTAGAATATTATTTGATAATTTTTTATTTTAGGAATTTTTGATTTTGGCAGTTTTTGATTTTTTCCGATTGTAGATTTTTTTTTTTTCGCGATTTTCGGTTTTTTTTTTTTTGGCGATTTTTGATTTTGGCGAATTTTTTGATTTTGGCGATTTTTGACTCTGGCATTTCCGCCCATATTTCCCACGACTACTCGCATTTATAGGAAGTGCCACGCTCACTAAGCATATCCCACCCATTTTTTATCTGACTACTCACATTAATATCTGAAGGACTCGTACAAAGATTCAAGGCTTTCCTTTTATAGAACTCCATTTATATGATATTAGCAGATTCCAGCCCTCGAAATTCGAGCGCAAATTCTAGGAAATTTTATTTTTTCATTAAATAAAGATCCTAAAAGTATGCTAATCAATTATAGCCAATCCACAACTCAACACAAAAAACAAACTCATTTTTATTACAAACACATTGACAAATTTAATAAACACACACATAGAATTGTATAATTTTATGTATGTGTTAGTTGCAACTATAAATACAATTTACTCAAAATAAAGGAAAAAATTTAAAAATCTGTAAATCTGCAAATCGGCTAAAAAGAAGTACCATTCAAATCACATACGCTTGGTCAAAATCGGGATAAAACGGTAGAACAAAACATCAATCACAAGAAATCGCTTAGGCTATTAATATTATAGATTATATATTTACTTTTTTTGGGCGGTGCCATGCCCACTGCTCCGATGAGGCCCATTTTTTGTTTGACTAATCACGTGAATAACTTATGAGGTCACGCAAAGTCCAAAGGCTCCCACGATTAGAGTACTCAAGATATTTGATATTTAATATTTACTTTGGCCACGCCCATTCGGTTGATCCCGGCCATTTTTTGTCCAACTACTCACATTAATAATAGCTGACTTCTGACAAATTAGCAAAGCTGCCTCTGGCATAGTACTCGAGATATATGAAATTGAATAATGACTTTGTATGGGAGGTGCCACGCCCACTTATTCAATCTCGCAAATATTCGGTATAGTTACCGCAAAAAAAATTGCAAAACTCTCCCTGTCAATATGTATGATATTAAAAATTCACTTTGTATGGGAGGTGCCAAGCCCACTAAAAATATCAATAAAATTTATAGCCTATAGCTCTATGCAGATACACAGTAAGACTCCGCAAAAATTTCAGGGAAAATGGTCCAAGGGTTTAGCTTTTATATACTTATATATATCGATTAGTTAGTTTTAAGTATACCAAGTCGCCCGATAGTACGTGAAAGTATTTTATTTTATCGATTTCATAAACCATTTATTTGGTTTTGTGGTTGTGCTGCCAACGAACATTTTAAACTAACAAAGAATCTCCACAAAAACTTAAAATTTTTCATATTTTTAAGTTAGTTAAGATAATTCCCCATGAAAATCTAGAGGTTTTCACATATTTTAAATATTACAAAAAAATCATATTTGTTTTAAGGGAAAAGGGCAAAAATCGTCAATTAGCCCATAAAGCAGCAAATATGGCAACCCTATTTGTACTAAGCATAAAAATGACTAAAAACTAAAACGGGATTATCATTTAACATATATTCTCTCTATTTCTATTAAATCTAAATTTCGTAAAAGACCCTAAAAGAAAATATCTTTAACCCAACTCCTTGGGTAAGTCACATACAGCCTTGTGGCCCAGCGAAAAAGAAAAAGGTTAAACATTTTTAATAATTTGATGTTTTTACTATCCATATTATCTTTTATGTACTTATTTAGTATATACTTATTTACTACTTATTTTTTGTTGTATTTCATTTTGTTACGGTATACATACGTAAACTAGCTGCTGGCAGCAACAAGTATGACGCTTTTTTATTTTAAATATACGGCAAAGATAACACAATTTGTATTCTGCTTTTTTTATTTAATATAATTAACGTCTCTATTTGCGTAAAGTTGTGATAAATAATGAAATTATTATATTAATACTTTCAAAAAGCTGCTTTCCAGTTGTTGTTATGTTCAAAGTAGACAAAACAAAAGTAAACAATTCTTTTTAGTCTAAATTTTATTTTGTTAGAATTTTTTCAATTACGTTGTTTTTCTTTAAATTTTTGGTTAATGAAGATGTTATTTGGAACATACACAAGAGGTTTGTTAAAAATTAGAAAAAAAAATTAATTATGTGTAGATGTTTTGAAGATTTAAACAATATATATAACTATTTCTTAAAAGTTGGTTGAGGGTGTTTTTTGTTGTTAGTGTACTACTTGTCATTGCTAGAAATTTTGTGTGTGTTTGCTTTTTGCTTGTTTGCTTATTTTTTTTATATGCAACATAACGTCGCCTTAGTTCAAGGCTTTTTGATTATTTTTTTTTTTTGCTTCTTCGCTTATAAAATTTTGAAATGTGAATATTAGACAAATATTTAAGACCTTGACATAATTTATTTAAAAAAAAAAAAACAAAAATAATAAAATAAATAGTAAACCATGATTTGGTTTAAAGTACTCGTAATACCAAAAAAAAAATGCAATGTAATAAGTTGAAAGCACCTAAAAATAGGCCATTATTCATGTTATAGTTTAAAGCCTTAAACTAGGCAAATATTCTAGCTTGAAATAAGAAATAACAAAAAACATACTTTTATCAACATTAAAAAAAAAACATGTTTCTTCGTATTGTTTTCATTTATTAATAAATATTCGTCAATATGTTGTTTGTTTTTCTTTCTTTATCTTGCTGATGTCACAGTTTTTTTTTTTTTGTTTATTTTTTGTTTGTTTGTTTATTGTCATATATGTATATTGTATATTTTTAGCTTTATAAGGTTAAGTTGACTTGGTTTTCTTTTTCAAGTCTATGTGACTTTAAAACCCCACAACAATTTTTATAACAATAATAACAACAAGAACTATTAAAACAGCCTACTATTGGTGCTAAGTATGAATGAACCCTATGACATTTAACCAACAAAAGGCAGATAAACGTAAAAATAGAATTTTCCAAGTACATAAAATGTCAAATATTATTTGAATTTTAAACAAGCGATTTAATTTATAATATTTGTGAGAAAATAAATCTAAAGCAAACATTTGAAAAAATATCAAATCTTTCTTTTTTTTTTTTTTTTTTACATATGTTAAAATAATACTAGGCAAAGAAAAAAATTCGATTAACAAATTTTTAAATGTTATTCAAAAACTTCGAAATTAATTGTATTACAAAATTTTTTAATAGAAAAAAAAAATTATGCTGAAAAATTTTTAAATAAAATAAGGCAACGTAAAATAATATTTGAATTGCAATTGGAAAATGCTAAATTCAAATTTATTTTTAAAATTTATTATGATTTATTAGAGTTTGGTTGTTAGTTTGATATAAATTTTTTTTAACGAATAAACAAAAAATACTTATTTAACGAAGATTATTAAAAAACTCCTAAATCTATTTCTAAAACTTAATTGTATTAAAAAATTATCATACAAGATTTTAAAAATGTCAATTAATAAATTTTAAATTTATTTAAATTTTCGTACAAAAAAATTAAAATAAATTCTGACAAGATTATTATTTCGTTTTTATTTAAATATTTACCATTACTCAACCATATAGAGAGGTGGTCATTGAAAGTAAATAAAACACTTTAACAATATAATGTCGTTAACATGCAAATGTCAAGAGTATTTTTAGCAGCAACAAAAAAAATAAATAAATAAATAAATGCATAATCTAACAAATTTACTAAAATGTATAGAAATTAGAAGAAATACAATTTGTATATCTAAACAGTAAATAATATATATGTATTGGGATCTAAATATAAACTCGAATATTTTCTATATCAAAACCTCTGAAAAGATGTATTCAGAGTGAAGTTCTGGGAATTCGAATATATGAAACATATTTTAATCTAGCATATTTCTAAATTTTGCCAGTGGGATTTTCCCAAGAAAAATATATTTTAAAAGTAAGTTCAAAGTAAGAAAATTTTTAATTTTTACTAAGAAGTAATGGGACATCCAGTTTAAAATGCCATAATTTAACTTCCCACAAGAAAAGCATTGGAAACAAGTGAAATAGTTGTTATCCTTGGATCATCAGCAATGAATTTAATGCGAGTATGGTCTTGTAATTGGAAAGAGGTTGTTTTTTATGGATAATGTGGAGAACATTTAAAGTAGTGCTACAATGTCATGAAATGAAATGAAAAGAAATGAAATGATTTGAAATGAAATGAAATGAAATGAAATGAAATGAAATGATTTGAAATGAAATGAAATGAAATTAAATGAAATGAAATGAAATGAAATGAAATGAAATGAAATGAAATGAAATGAAATGAAATGAAATGAAATGAAATGAAATGAAATGAAATGAAATGAAATGAAATGAAATGAAATGAAATGAAATGAAATGAAATGAAATGAAATGAAATGAAATCAAATGAAATGAAATGAAAGGAACTAAAATGAAATCAAATGAAATGAAATGAAATGAAATGAAATGAAATGAAATGAAATGAAATGAAATGAAATGAAATGAAATGATTTGAAATGAAATGAAATGAAATGAAATAAAATGAAATGAAATGAAATGAAATGAAATGAAATGAAATGAAATGAAATGAAATGAAATGAAATGAAATGAAATGAAATGAAATGAAATGAAATGAAATGAAATGAAATGAAATGAAATGAAATGAAATGAAATGAAATGAAATGAAATGAAATGAAATGAAATGAAATGAAATGAAATGAAATGAAATGAATTGAAATAAAATGAAATCATATGAAATGAAATGAAATGAAATGAAATGAAATGAAATGAAATGAAATGAAATGAAATGAAATGAAATGAAATGAAATGAAATGAAATGAAATGAAATGAAATGAAATGAAATGAAATGAAATGAAATGAAATGAAATGAAATGAAATGAAATGAAATGAAATGAAATGAAATGAAATGAAATGAAATGAAATGAAATGAAATGAAATGAAATGAAATGAAATGAAAAATGTACTTAATAGAACTAAGTTTTATCCCTTTCTCCATACTTATAATTATTTATACAATAATTTTTGATATTTTTCTAAAAAAAACTGATTTGATAGAAGTAACAGAAGATATTAAAGAAGTAAAGTGCAAAGTGTCAAGGCTTTCCCCTTTATAGTTATTAGCAGATTCCAGCCCTCGAAATTCGAGTGCAAATTCTATGAATTTTTATTTTTTCATTAAATAAAGACCCTAAAAGTATGCTAATCAATTGTAGCTTATTCACAAATCAACACAAAAAAACAAACTCATTTTTATTACAAACACATTAACAAATTTAATAAACATACACATAACATTGTATAATTTTATATATGTGTTAGTAGCGACTTTAAACGATCATACTCCAATAAATATTCCGGACGATGAAAATGTGCAAATCTGGGTAACAGATAAAAAGAAATACCTTTCAAATGCGTACCCATGACTTAATTATGTGAGCACAAGTGTATGTGTTAGTAGCAACTTTAAATGCAATTTACTCAAAATAAAGGAAAAAAATTTAAAAATCTGTAAATCTGCAAAACGGCTAAAAAGAAATACCTTTCAAATAATAAACGTTTGGTCAAAATCGGGATAAAACGGTAGAACAAAACATCAGTCACAAGAAATCGCCTAGCCTATTAGTATTATAGATATGATATTATATATTTACTTTGTATGGGCGCTGCCACGCAAACTACTCCGATCATGCCTATTTTTTGTTCGGCTAATCACATGAATAACTTATGGGCTCACGCAAAGTCCCAAGGCTCTCACTGTTATAGTACTCCAGATACATGACATTTTATATTTACTTTGTATGCGAGCTGCCACGGCCATTGGTCCGATACCGCCAATTTTTTTTTCCGATTATTTATACTAATAATAGATGACCAGAGACAAATTTGCAGAGCTGTCTCTGTCATGGTACTCGAGATATACAATATTGAATTATTACTTTGTATGGGAGGTGCCACGCCCACTAACATAAATAATAGATGACCTCAGACAAATTTGCATAGCTCTATCTGCGATAGTACTCAGTATATATGATATTAAAAATTCATTTTATATGGGAGGTGCCACGCCCACTAAAAATATCAAAAATAAATTAAGGACCATTCCAAATATTGGAACCAACATTTCTAAAATCAGATGCGTAGTTACGGAGATTACCTCCTACAAACAAACAAACCAACAACACACATTACCTCTTTATTATATTAGTATAGATTAAATCACTTGTTTAAAATTTAAATAATATTTTACATTTCACTGTCAAAGCGTTACTAGCAAAGCGTTTATTGATATAAAGCATCAATGGGCTTTTTTATTGTTTATTTGGAAAGCTGTTTATTGTCACATTCAAAGCAAGTTGTTACTTTTGGAAGCAACGAAAAAGTGATTATTTTGTAGGGTTTTTACATATCGCACCTGTACCTCTAAAGTGAGTCAACTCAAAATTTTTCAATTTTCACTTTTTGCAAGAAACCGATACACAGTGGTCATATCTATCCATTGTAAAAATCTTACATCGGTTTTTCTAAAAAAGATATATTTTGAGTTGCACCCAAAAAACTTGTTATTTTTGATGATCACTGAAAAATCCGCAAAAACAACTACTGCGGTATACTTATTATTCGCAATTCTTTACAATGAAACAACTGTTTTTAAATTTTATAGTAAATATTAAAAAAAAACCGTTTTTTGCCTCTACTGAAAATTTGTAAATTTTGAGTTGACTCACTTTAGAGGTACAGGTGCGATATATTGTAGTAGACAAAAAAAAAATACAAATTTAAATCTGCTTTTAGGGTTAATTTTTATTTAACGAAACTTCGAGATTTTAAAGTATACGTATTCCTTTTTTATGTAACGAAAAATTACTTTCTTTGGTATTCAAATACAACTTGTATAATACAATTACCATTAAAAAATCCATAGTTCAAAAGAAACCTTATAAATTTGTATTTAAGGACATTCACTGAATATACAATAGGCGGTAAATATTTGAGTTTATTATACATCAATATAATAAACATTTGCTTTTGGGGTATATTTCATTTGTTTTCATATGAAAAATTACACAAAAAGGCATTTTGACATACGCAAATACTAAACTGGTGGTAGATTGGCTACTTCAACACACACACACATACATACACAAAAAAACGGTATATAACCATAACAATCAATATTAAAAATAGGCTGAAAAAAACATTACAAAATATCATTGTAATCATAAAAGAAATAAATATTGGTGGTTGGTTCTGTTTAACAAATAAAGCGGAAATTGTCGCAAAAAAATATGAGTACTTAGCCAAAGTATGAGTATTGAATGAAGCAGGGATATTAAAAAAGGGATGTAAAAAAATTTGCACAGATTTTACTTTTAAATATTTGATCCCTTAATCGGAAAAAGTAAGTCTTAACCAAAGAAAAGTGTATAGCTGAGGATATATTCAGCGGAAACGTTATATTTAACAAAATATTGTGGCAATCAATTTTTTCTCGAAAAGTTACAGCGATACTACTTTGTAACTTAGAGGGTTTCTAGATAATTGTATAAGCAAAAAAAATTAGCGAAATAACCTTAGATGATGTATTTTCAAAAATTGGTTGAAATTTTTGAATAACACTGTGTGACAGAAATAAATATCTGGGACGAGATACTTTTTTTCTTATAGGCCTTGTCGAGTACAACAAGACACTGTCCTTGAAATTTGCACAAACAAATTTTTTTCCAAAAATAACCTTTTCGGTTATTCAACTCAAAAATGTTTGCAGGCATTTATTCCATTTTTTTTATTTTATTAAAAGTTTAATAACTCAGTTAATTTTTATCAGATTTTTTTAAATCAGAGCTGCATTTATCCTCACAAATAAACATACTTTTATAATAAGTTCATAAATTATACGGCTCTCAAATAAAAAAAATGTGTAAAAACATCTCCAAAGTCGAAAAATAGAGAATATTTTTACACGAAATGAGTTTGCTGGAGGAATACCCACAGATGTATCAATAATACTTAAACATCGTGTTCATATCTTCGAAAGGCCTCAGTTTCTTTTTTTTTTTTTCAGTTCCACTGAGAAATTCAAAATCGGTTGATATTCAATAAAGTTACTGGCTTATATGTGCAAAAAGAGCCGAAAACCCGGTTTTTTACCCGTAACTCAGGAATTTGGAGATGTTTCGCAAATTTCAAGTACAGGGTCTTGTTGAACTCGACAAAACATATCAGAAAAAAAGTATCGCATCCCAGGTATTTCTGTTTCATTATTTTTTGTATCACTGTGTAATTTTGTAAGAAAATTTTTCGCACTTGTTTCTGTGACAATGTTTTTCTTATTACTAGTAAATAAAAAAGTGGTGAAATATATTTAAAATAACCCCAGTTATGATACTAAGAAAAGGGATCAAAATTAAAAAAAAAAATAATATCTCCAAATTTTTTGCATTTTTCAAAAAGAATTTTTTTTAAGATATAGATTTTTGATTTTTGTGTCCTAAGAGAACACAACCACGAAGTTTGATCAAAATCGCTGAAATGATACAACTTTCTTAGGATCACTTGAGGTGGAATTACTTAATAAAAACACAAGGGAATTTTTTAAAATTTTCTAGTTCAAACTTTAATCTGAGTCTCTTCCATTTCCTTTTATAGGTTTTTACAAATAATTATTAAGAAAGAAAACATTGTTTTACAGTTTATATTGTATTTTTAATTTATTTAATAATGTTACAACTTAGCAATATATTATAAATTAAATATTATTACTAGTAAAATCCTATTTTTTATATTTTTAATTGAGTTTAAATATAAAAATGTATTTTAGCGATTTTTTACTTTATGTTATGTATAAAAATATTATAATTTGAAACACTTTTAGCTGACATTTTATTATACATTCATATTAAAAAACAAAAAAAAAAAAACATAGTAGGCTTAGAAGAAAGAGAAAAATGCCAGAATGACCGAAAAAATTAGTTTACTTTTGATCAGGTTCGCGTACGTTGCTAAACAAAAAATTTTAAGAGAAAAAGTATTACAAAAAAGTGAAAAGGAGATAAACAGCCCTGTTCTTGAAACGTTGTTATTTGAATAAGAATGAATTTGAAATAACATGAAATTGAAATTTTGGGTTTCTTGAAAACACAAATTTTATATTTTCGAAGTATTTTTCGAAATCATACTTTTTATTATCAAATGCTATGAAACATATGGTTTAACTTCAGAACCATATGTTATCTAGAAACCGAGGTGCTATATGGTTCTTTAGTCACTTTCACAAAAAAACCTTAAGTAATTTTTGCATGTTTTTCCTTAAGATTATAAAGAAAGTAAAAAAAAAATATTTTCTTTTAACATAACATTTTACTTTTTCATTTAATTGTTTTTGTTCTTCAATTTCATTCAATTAAGAATGACTTCTCTTTTTGAAATAAGTTAGGCATCACCAAAGAAAATTCGAAATTCAAATAAATTGGATTTGACTGGCAGCACTACTGTTTCGAACATAAACAAAGTTGTGGCAGTCATATGCAAAAAAAAAAATAAAAATATGTGATTTGAGTGAAATATTATTTTAAATTCCTTATTCGTAATAATTAGTACATAAAGAATCTATGTTATAATTGAAAAAATTATAAAGGAAAATAGATTGTGCAAATAAAAAGTTTTTATTATAGTTATAGAACAACATATCTCCAATAGTGTGTTTTATTAACATTGACTACTGATTACGAGTTTGTTTTTTTTTAAATCAACGCAAAATGTAGTCGTTTTTTAAAATAGTTTTTTTGATAAAATCAATGTCTAATTTTTTAAAATAATGACAAGGTTCAATAAAAAACATGTTAGAATTTAAATATCAATTGTTTTTTTTTTTTATCTTTTAAGACCTGTGTAGTAGAAAAAGGGGCATTTGTTTTGATTTCACAAAACCTTTTCTATGTGAATTAAAACAAGAAAAAGTATTCTTTTTGAAATCATAGAACAGCAAAAAACTCGTAAATTTAAGAATTTTTTCATTTACGAGTTTTTTTGTAATAGTTGTTTCAAGAACAGGGGTGAAAGTTTAAAAAAAAAAAATGGTAAATTTCATTTCTTGTTTTTTATTCGACAATGTTTTTATTTGTCCGAATAAGTTTTTTAACCACTTAAAGAATTGTCGATCTGTAGAAATAAATGCACACTATCAGTGTTGATTTGGAAAGTGTTATCAAAATTTTCCTTTAAAAATTCTTTTAAAAGACACGTTTAAAATCATTTTAAAACAAATAATTCACATCAAATTGAGTCTGCTTCATGTTAAACGAAAATTGTGTGTAATGAAAATAAGGCTAATGTTGAATTAAAAATTGACAAAAATATTTCTTCTAATCCATCAAACAGTGATGAAATGAGTTCAATAAATAATTTATGTTCAGATTTTTACAAAGATCATTTAAAACAGCCAAAAATTTTTTAATAACATTGCATTCTTTTAATAACATATCAAAATCAGATATAAGTAAAATCAGAGAAAGTGTTGAAATCGATATTGTTTCTCCAATTATTGAGTTTGTTATAAAAACAATACCAAAACCATAAACTAGAAAAAACAATGAAAATTATGGATCTTATTTCAAATCCTCAGTCAAATAGGGAATTCATAAAAATTAGTTGGTGCACTAATGACTATAGAGTTAAAATTTAAACAAGTAAGAAAATTATAGTCGGTCTAGATCGAACATATGATACCCTATACCATGGTTTAGAAAACCTATCTCTTCGGTCCTACTAACTGAATATAGAAAATAATCAAAAACCAAATCTGAGTGGCATTGTTAGTAATTTTTTTGGCTGCAGATATGAAAAGGTTCATATCGGGTGTTATATTTATATGTGGACTAGGTCAAAAAATGGGTCGATCCTGACCGTATTTGGTAAAGTCACTTATATTTTGAAAAAATATACACAAACCAAATTTGAGAAAAGTCTGTGCAATATTTTTATTTTTTTGATAGATTTACGTGAAGATCGGGAAGCAGCTCTATATGGAGCCTATGACTAAGAATTGTCCAATAGGGATTATTTTTGGACTATTGATTAATGGATACAATACACACATACAAACCCAATTTTACTAAGATCTATATGATAATTTGGATCTTATGGCAACTTATGTCGATTTCATAGGGGTCATTTGTATGGGGACTAGGTCTGAACATGGACAAATTTCAACAGCGTTCATCCCATGGCCGTTAGAAGCTTATGTACCAAATTTCATCAAAATATATTCATATTTCTGACCTGTAGTTTGATTACAAGGTTCACATGGACACACAGACGGACCGACGGACGGACGGACATCGCTAAATCGACCCAGAAAGTGATTCTGAGTCGATCGGTATAATAAAAGATGGGTCTAGGTCAAATATTTTTGGTAGTTACAAATAGCAGCACAAAGTCATAATACCCAAACCACATAGTGGTATAGGGTATAAAAATTTTTTGAAAGGAATGATTTTCTCGATCAAGTTATAGATCACATAGAAAAGATAAAAAACAATAAAAATTTTGTGAATTTTATATAAGGCGATTTGTGGATTCAAGAAACGAAATTATATAAAAAAAAAAAAAGAATTATTCCATATTTTATATATGTAGATCACTTTGGAATAAATAATTCTGTCGGTCATTATAATGACTTTTGCTATCATTCGGTTTAAGTGGGAGGGAGAAAGGTAATTAACATTTTGAGTATTTTATTTCAATCAAACACGATTTAATAAAGACTAGCAGATTCCAGCCCTCGAAATTCGAGCGCAAATTCTAGGAAATTTTATTTTTTCATTAAATAAAGACCCTAAAAGTATGCTATTATAGCCAATTCACAAATCAACACAAAAAACAAACTCATTTTTATTACAAACACATTAACAAATTTAATAAAACACACACATAGCATTGTATAATTTTATGTATGTGTTAGTAGCAACTTTAAATGCAATTTACTCAAAATAAAGGAAAAAATTAAAAAATCTGTAAATCTACAAAAAGGCTAAAAAGAAATACCTTTCAAATAATATACGTTGGGTCAAAATTGGGATAAAACGGTAGAACAAAACATCAGTCACAAGAAATCGCCTAGCCTATTAATATTATAGATTTAAAATGTCCGTTGAATTTCAGGATGTAATAGAGACTAAAGACGACTCGAGGCTTTAAATCAAGCTGCTTTCTTTTTATTAAGCCAAGCATTTAACGAATTAATACCCTTAATAGCATTGATTAATATAGAACAGAAGTTACTACAGCTTTTTCCCCTCACACACATATGGACAATGAAAGCTATATAGCAATTTAAACCTTAATATGACAAAACAATCATATTTCTTTTGTATTCCTTGCAAAAGTTTCCTTATTGCAACTTGTGTGCCCGTGTGGTATATCAAACACCCTTGAAAACAACTGTCAAGCACATTTATTGAACTTTTGTAGGCCTGCACATGACATAACCCAGCAAACAATTCTAAAGATAATACAATGTTTTAAAAAATGTAAATATAAAAGAAAAGTAACTAAAATTGTTTTATTTTATTGGAAACCATGGAAAATAAAAGGATAGGAAAAACTAAACCAGTGATAAAAACTAACGGTAAATACGTTTTAAAGAGCTGACATTGTCTTAAAAAGCCTAAAAAGATGATCTGCCTAATCTAAGACCTATTCAGGCTGAGGTCATCCCCAGCAAAATTAAATAAAAGTTTTTAGAATTTTAATAAAACGCTGTTAGTTATAAATCAAAATTGTTTGCTGTGATGCACAATCATCTGTGCAAGTGTGAGTTTGTGTGTAGAGAGTCTGCAGTATTACACAGGACTTTTAGTAATTTCCAGTGCTCGCTGTAAAATGCAAAACAACAATATATGCACAGCATATGAATGATGTGTTATCCTGTTCATATACAAAAAAAAAATGAAAAAGTTAACGTTATCTATCTTAGTATGTATTGAAGTGCATGTGTGTATGGATGTATGTTTGCACTTTTTAAATGACGAGTTGTTGATGGACAGATGCATGATTGAATTTTGCTAAAAAAAATTTTTTTTTGTTCTTTTGTTATTGTTGGTGTGGTTTAACTAACAAAAATGGCCGTTATTTTCGATATATATTTTTTTTAAGCGCTGCTTTTGTTACGGATTTTTTCAATTATATAAACAAAGATAGCTTCAAAAATCTGCTAATATGGTTTTATATTACAAAATATCAAGATATAATTTAAGTATGCTTTATAAGCCATATTAAAAAAAAATTTCTATGGCGTAAATTTTTTCTTCTAACAAAATCTAATTTGATTTTATTTATAAACAATAATTTATTTAAAAACTCAATTGTGTGTTTGTGTGTACATAATGTACATAAATATTGAAACAAACACACACGTTTGTATTGTTCTCTTTCAAATATAATTAAATAAACTTTTATTTACCTTACACGTGTTGGGGAGAAAAATAGAAAACAATTTAAAAATAATACTAAATTTATTTCAGTAATAAAAATAAACAAGTGTTTTTTTTTGTTTCCTAAAATGGCAAAATCAAAAGGTTGTTTGCTCATTAGGGTTATAACTTTTTTTTTTGTTTTACACTTTATTATAATGAGCTTGGGCTGATTTTTTGTAACTACCGAAAATATTTGACCTAAATATTTGACCTAGACCCAAAATTTTTGTCTGAGTCGATTTAGCGAAGTCCATCCATCCGTCCATCCGTCTGTGTGTTCATGTAAACATCAAACTACAGGTCGCAAATATTGCGAAATTAATGAAAATCGATGCATGTTCAGACATAGTTCCCATAAATTACCATAAGATCCAAATTATTATATAGATCGCGGTCATAATTGGTTTGTGTGTGTTTATTACATCTAAAAATCAGTAGTCAAAAATTAACTCTACCGGACAATTATCAAAGCCCCCATATAAAGCTGCTTTCCGATCTTCACTGAAATCTATAAAAAAACGTACAGTTTTTTCTCGAATTTGGTTTGTATATTTTTTTTTTTTTTTTCAAAAAATAAGAGACTTTACCAAATATGATAAAGTTCGGTTTATTTTTCGACCTAGTCCTCATATCAATATGATATGGACTTTTTCATACCCGCAAGCAAAATATTATGTTTATTTTCTCTATATAATTAGTTGCACCTAATAGCAGAGTTCAGAAAAAAACACACACTGAATAAAAAACTCGTACATATATGTAAACAAACATAACTTAGACCAACACACACATATTTTTGTTTTCATATCAATTATGTTTGTTTTAATTTACAATAAACAGGTTCGAGTTCAGTTATATTTTAAACACGACTTAAAATATAACTGAACTCGAACCTGTTTAAAGCAACACTCAAAAATGTGTGCTTTATGTGTGATTGAAACAAAAAGTATGTGATACAAAAATGTTCGTGTAAATACCGAAATATTAAAACGAACACAGTCATGGTTGTGTTGGGCACCGTAGAAAATTTAGAAACGCACATAATTGATATGAAAATAAAGATATGTGTTGGCTGCTTTTGAACAGAACATTGTGTGTTTCATGTGTGTATTTTCTGAACCTTGCCTAATAGTCAATCTAGACCATTATGGTCGGTGTTACTTTCCCCCCCGCATATCAGAATGGCTACCGTATAAACTATTAAAAATTATTTATTTCAATGAAATAACTTTTGCTTGGAATAAAGATTTTAATATTTATGTTGCCAAAAAAAATCAAAATGTGTCTAAAATCAACATTTTAGACAATAAATTTAAAACAATTTTCATTTTGTTATTAATAATGAAATAAGTATCGATAAAGTATAAACAAAAAAGTATCGATAAACTTTAGTCAAATTATTACCTTTTTTTTACTATGTAAGCTTTCGAAAAAAATTGTAAACCGAAAAATGTAAACCGAAATGTAAACTGGCAAAAAAAGAAAACAAGTAATTTCATTTTGATTCAAACACTCGTATGGTGACCAACCGAAACAATAAACTCTTGTTGAATTAAAATTAATTTGATTATTTTATTTCTTAATCCCAAACCATCCATGACAAATTATAAAATTTTCAACCCCTTTTTTCTCTCAGCTCTGTAGAATTGCAGACTAGTAATATTTTATTGGGGCGACCTATTTAAGCACCCCAATCTAATAGTTGTAAGCACTCTGCTGGGAATTAGTCAAATCTATAAAATACATGGTCCTTCGAACCGGATTTGAACCAGAGTGTTTAAAACTGTAACCGCTATTTCATCTTAAAAACTTTTATAAATAAATTTTCTGAACGATTTTTAAAATATTGTTTTCTGAGTGAGGTTTTTCTTTCAAATTGACATGAAACATATTTTTTATACGCCCTAATGTACATACAATCAATAATATTAAAGTAAAATGTATACTTTTCAAATTCATACTTTTATCCTGAACAATATGCAAAGTACCTAATGACCAATACAGAATACTACATTCCCATCATTAAATTTGTTGTAGCAACATACGACTACCAGCCACCCATTACAATTTTCTGTTTTTGCTACATTTTGCTATTGTTATACATAGGTTGCAGAGTTTTCACAGATATGAATTTTTGGTAAAATGCATAAAAACAATCAGCCATGCCCTAGTATGGTCCCTGGCTAAAAACTACATATCAATATTTTTGTGTAGCAGCAATAAGCCAAATAAATCCATTATGACCAACAACAATGTTCGCAAAACAATCCACTTAAAAAAAAAGAAAATGTATTCCCAACCTCAGCTGGTTTAAGACACTAAATACGATGACTGAATTGGAAAAAAAATGTATTATATCCTATGATGGTGAACCTAGTCTTAATAATGAATTAATCAGTTAAAATCCAACGCTATGTTCAGACGGACAGCAAAATTCGGGGTTCGCTCTCTCATTTACGGTTCACGCCCGAATCATGATTGAATCAACATGTTTCACCATACAATATTTTGAGAGCGATTCATCTTGGTTCATTTTGAACCTTCCTGCGAACCACGAAAAATTTACTGTCATCTCCATATAAATAAAACAAAAATTATCGCTAGTTAATCTGAACTAGCTGTGAAAAATATATAAACAATGAAAAAACAAAAAAATAATGTGTGCAATAAAATAAATTGAAACATTTCACAAATAAAAAGGATATATAGAGTTATATATATTTAAATAAAAATTAAAAAAATTAAATAGCTAAACGTAAAGTGTAGAAATATTTGCACAAGAAAAATATAAACGTCAAAATGAAACAAGAACAATCGTCTAATACTATGTTCACACGGACAGCAATATTCGCGGTTCGCTCTCTTATTCTCGGTTGGCGAGCGAATCATGATTGAATCTATATGATTCGCCATACAAAATTTTGAGAGCGAATCTACTTGGGTCATTTTGAACCTAGTTGTGAACCTAGAAACATTCAGTGTCATCTCCAATTTTGATAACAAATTATCGCTAGTTTATCTAAACTAGCTGTCAAATACAAAATATAAACAAAGAAAAAAACAAGAAAATGTGTACAAAGAACATAAACAAAGAAAAAACAAGAAATTAAAAACAATATAAACAAAGAAAAAACAATAAATTAACGTGTACAAAACAATACAAACCAAAAAAAAAAAAAAGAAATTAACGTGTACAAAAAAATAAATAGAAACATAAATAGAAGCAAATAAAAGCCATATATTACATAAAGCATATAAATAATTAAAAAAATTTAAAAAAAGAAATAGTGAAACATATTTTGAAGTGCAGAATCCTAAGAACCCTAAGAAAACCCTAAATATTTAAACGAAAAATTTTAATGTAAATAAAAACAAAACAAAAAAAAAGCCGCGCCATATGTTTCAAAAAAAAATATAAATATAAACGTCAAAATGAAACAAGAACACTCGTCTGAACACCTAGGTTCACAATCATGATTCAGAGAGCGAATCAAGTGGTTCATTTTGCCGTCTGAACATGCTATAAACAGCAAAGTTCGCCATCGTGATTCAGAGAGCGAACCAAGTGGTTAATTTTGCCGCCTGAACATGCTATAAAACTTCACGTTAGACAATCTTGAAACGTAATAATTCTCCAATACACGCATTGACTCGATATATAAATTTTTTGCCACCAGTTGTAAAAGCAGCTGTTTTGAAAAGTTTGCTTTTGCAACCTTAATAACAACTAATTAGAAATTTAGAAAAATATTTATTTCTTCCTTAAAAATCAATACAAAATAACATTTATTAAGCAAATAGTTTCTTTTTATTTTATTGAAAATTGTATATTGTTAAAAAAGATTTATTAATTCTACATAATTTTTTATACTAGTTGATTCCAGCCCTCGAAATTCGAGTGCAAATTCTAGGAAATTTTATTTTTTCATTAAATAAAGACCCCAAACTTATGCTAATCAGTTATAGCCAATTCACAAATCAACACAAAAATACAAACCCATTTTTATTACAGTCACATTAACAAATTTAATAGACTCACACATAGCATTGTATAATTTTATGTATGTGTTAGTAGCAACTTTAAATGCAATTTACCCAAAATAAAGGAAAAAATTTAAAAATCTCTAAATCTGCAAAACGGCCAAAAAGAAATACCTTTGAAATAATATACGTTTGGCCAAAATCGGGATAAAACGGTACAAGAAAACATCGGTCACAAGAAATCGTCTAGCCTATTAATATTATACATTCTATAACGGGGTAAAGTTTGTGACGTATTCACGTATTGATGTTCAGACCATATAGAAGTGATAGAAAACATATGTTTTCTGTTAACATAACCAACCACCAACAAATTTGAAGTCATTCTTTAAAGAAGACTTTTTAAGTTTTTCTTTGGATATAGTTTTCGCAAACTTTCAAAGGGGTCAATATAACGTTAATATGAAAACATTAAAACAGAAATAAAAAATGGATGTTGATAAGAAACAATTTATATTAAAATAAACAAATGGGGGCGGTCTCCGAACTACCCGACCTAACGTATAGATGGTTTGGACAAAAAAAAAAATACTTTGGTGAAAAGTGGCAACCTTTCAAAACATTGTAGGTTTTAAGTTTCAAGGCGCCATGATGTGTAATATTTTTTTTTTGAGCCATCAAAAGTAAACGATCTCAGTGAATTTGTAAACATGAAAAAAATTGGTCATTGTTATGTAATTGAATACATTCATTTGAAAGGCCTCAGTCCAATAGTAAAGCCGAGCTAGATTCTACTCTAGAGGAGTCTTCTGCTCCTTTACGATTATAAAATTTTGGGTGACAGAGTTTAAACGAGGCCATACCAGCTGCCACGCCAGAAACGATTAATAAAATCCATAAAATGGTATTGGATGATCGTCGGCTTAAGCTGCGTTAGCTAGCTGAAATGATAGGCATTTCAAGAAGTGCTATACATGAGAAAGCGTCCGCCATATGGGTGCCGCGTTTGCTCACAATGGAACAGAAACATCATCGTGAAGATAATTCAACAGATTCTTTGGCGATGTTTCATCACAAACAGCCATGTTTTTGCGTCGATTCATAACCATGGTTGAGCCATAAGTCCATCACTTCACAACTGAGACAAAATAACAGGCAAAACAGTGGACTGAAATGGGAAAATCGCGCAAAAAAAGGCGAAGATAGTTAGAAATAAATCAGGCTGAAGATCAAATGTTTTTACTTTCAATAAAGCAAAAGCCATTGTCATATTTGTCTTAAAAATTGATCTATATTCTGCATGACAGGTTATACAACTGTTACGGGAAGAGTCACCAAGCCTCATCAGTAACCAAAAGCAGTAGATAGTTTGTTTGGTATAAAGATAATTCATATATCTTTGCTATGAAACCAATGCAATGAGAATCCAAACAAACAGTTATACTATTAAACCTTCTCCAATATAACAAACTAAAAAATAAAACAACTTTTAAACAAATTTTTTTTGTAAATGTGGAGGGGGGAAAAAATGTTCGAATTTTTATATAGCAAAAAAACTGAGAAATAAAAAGTTTTGGGTCAATCAAAAAAAAAAATTTAGAGGTGCCTCAACGGGACTGAAAATTTCAAGTGTGTTTATATGGGGAAAATATTACTTTCTTCAGTTTTTCTGAAAATTTCGTTCTATAGTTTAATTTTTTCGACAAGTTGTTATATTAATCGATATCAGTACTAAATTATATTTTCAAAAAAGCTATATAACTTCAAAATCGAATAAAAACTCACCAAGAAATAGCAAATGCCCCAGATCATTTTTGTGCCAAAAAAAAAAAAAAAAAACTAGGATATAAAATATGATGAAAATTTTTTCAACTTTTTCACATTGATTAAAGCCCTAATTTTTATAAGTACTCAGATATGAATTATTTTTTTTTATCACCACGTTGCCAACCTATTGCGATATGAGACCAAAGATGGTAAATTTTTTTGATAAAATTTCGAAAACTCCTTTTTAAAGTTTTAAGAAATATTCTTAAACAAAATTTAAAAAATTGGATCTTGCACTTTAAAGTTTTGTTAAATATATGTTAGAGATTAACTGTGTGAAGTTTTAAGTGTATTCCTTTGCCAGAATATTTTTTACAAAGAATTTTTTTGTGCGGATTTCGAGAAAAATAAGTTTTTTGTGAAATATTCAGTAAATGTACTCTTTCTAAATACTTTGTATCAAAAATTTATCGGTTTTCTACTTTTAAATGTTATATTTTATCTTAATAGCCTAGGGTTTCTGAAAAAAATAATATGATCCCATTAACCCTTTTGGACGTGGGGTCTCATATGACCCCAAGCTAATGAAAGACAATTTATTTAAAAAAAAAAATAAAATATTTTGTAAGTGCTGATGAATTTTTAGATGCGATTCTTTAAATATAATAACCAAATGTGCTAGTCTCCCATGCAAAGAATTTGGAATAAATTGAGCAACGTTAACCCATTCCTTGCCGAGGCCAAATTTTGAATATTGGCATATTTAAAAAATTTTATTGGCTCTAGTAAACTTGATGAAACCCTTACTATGGATTGGGAAATAAAATTTTGCTATATTTTATCGATTTTTATGATTTGATGATTATGCCGATTTTATAATTTGTCGTCATTAACCCATTTGGATTGGTGCCACAAATGACCCCAAGCTAGTATAGGACGTTTAAGCCAAAAATTCAAATATTTTGCAAATACTGCTGAATTTTGGTTCATTTTAACCCTAGGGTAAGTATAAAAATTAAAAGTTTAAATGAAATTAACCTGAAAAGTACTCTGAGAAAACATGTTCAAAAAAATTAATTTTTTATGGCATTCTAAGCACTGGTAAAAATGAACTGCACAGAATCCACAAAGGACAAGTAGCCGTCCTATGTTAAATTTATTGGGAATGATGCATTTATTTACCACTTCTACTTTTTTTTGCTGGGTAATGTATCACAGGTACATGTTACAATTGAGAATTCAAAACAAGCCACGTATTTGTGGTCAGTGAAACAAAAATAGCCATGAATATCTCTATATTTAATTAGAAAACTTAGTCACAATCTCCATAATCGTTGTTAATATAAACCAGACTACGTAAACCAGGCTTAAACGTATATAGTTGACCTAAAAATGCTTCTTTTATTAAACCTTATTGCCTTTATTAATATAGATTTAATGATCAGTGTTTAGAATGAGTAGTTAAGCCTGATTTAGCAGCCAGATTTAACGCAGCCAGATTTAACCATTTTTTAAATCAGACTCTATTGGTGTTCTTTGAAAACACAAATTATTTTTGATTGACACTTATAAACCTTGAAAGCAAATTTTTTATTTAAAAACCTTTCTCTATTGTGAGTCTTCACAAACAAGTTATAGATGGAAAAGAAAAAGAAAAACAAAACAAAATTGTTGAGTTCACAGACACAAAAACCTGTCGAAGACTCTTAAATCAATTTAAAAGTTGGCCTAAGCACAATTAAGTATTTAAAATTTATAACAATTTAAAAAAAAAAACGTTATATCTCAAATGTTTGTCGTCATTTTGGGGCTTCTATTTGTTATCATTTAACTAATGTTAATATTTCGTTGAATAGAATCAGCATTGATTTGTAGTTTGTACTCTAGCTTGTGACAATAAGTTAAATTTTATTTTTTATGAACAAATAAAATCAAATAGTTAATACTACTGCCTATGAAGTTAAAAAAAACAATAATATATTAAATCACATGATGATAAGAATTGAAAATATTTTTACAACCCAATTAAAGAAATAGATACTAGAGGGGGTTTTTTTTTTGTTATTACTATCAAAAGTAAAGGTAAAATATTAACTTAAATGTCAATAGTTAATAAATGAAAATTGATGAGATTTAAAATTTTATTTTTGAATAGAAGTTTAGATTGAAATAATGAAATTTGAATAATATTTTTGAATATTACAATTCATTGATATGAAGTTAGGAAAAATTAAATTGCACCACTATGACACTTCCAAAAACAAATAATTAGTGTTGGTATTTTTTTAAAAATCTTGATATTTAATATATCGTTTAGTATACCTCCTATATGAAAAATATAGTACTGCTCTTGGAATTGTTATCGATAATTTTTTTTTATTGCAATTCGAAATAAAAATGCCGGAAGAAATAGCACCACTTACACATTTTTTATAGAAACATAATGTTTCGCAGAAGTGCTTGCATGGAAACCACGTATTTATAAGATCGGGGGCCTAATCGTCATATTCGTTATCGAAATTTTTCGATCGAAATAATTCTTTTATTTTCAAAAATAAAATACTAAGAATAATTTTACTCGTCACAGTTAATGAATAATGGCCCCCCATTAACTCAATTTATGGAATTTCGATTGATTTTACTCGATATCGAATGTGGCGATTAGCCCCCTAACTTTGATTTTATTATTTTTATCATAAATTTTAACATAAATCCAATATTATAAATAAAATGGGTTGTGAAAAACACTGAAATGCGGAAAAGCGCTAAACACGTGGACGAAAACGAGCCTTGACCCCTGCTCACGTCAATTGGTTTCATCCGCGATAGCAAAAAGAATCATTTCCTAGATGCAACTGTCTCAGAGAACATAATCAAAAGTACGCAGCTCTCTTTTAACTGCAATACATAAGTATTGCCGAGCATATGAAGTTCGCAAGGGAACATTCAAAATTGGCCAGTCCAAAAATGGAGGAATATTTTATGGACAGATGAGAGTAGTGTTTAGTTGAAAAGGTTATCGTTCGTATGTCAGGTGTCCTCAAAAGTCCGAAGACAATCCAAACTACACTACAACAAGTAAGATAATTATAGTCGGTCTAGACCGACTATAAAATAACCTATACCATGGTTTAGAGACCCTATCTCTTCGGTCCAACTAATTAAATATAGAAAATAAGCATAAACCAAATTTGAGTGGCGTTGTTATTAATTTTTTTTGGCTGCAGATATGAAAAAGCTCATATCTGGTGCTATATTTATATGGGGATTAGGTCGAAAAATGGACCGATCCTGACCATATTTGGTAAAGTCACTTCTATTTTGAAAAAATATATACAAACCAAATTTGGAAAAAATCTGTGCAACATTTTTGTTTTTGATAGATTTAATTGAAGATCGGGAAGCAGTTCTATATGGGGCCTATGACTAAGAATTGTCCTGTAGGGATTATTTTTGGACTAGTGATTAATGGATATAATAAACATATACAAACCCAATTTGACTGAGATCTATATGATAATTTGGATCTTATGGCAATTTATGTCTATTTCATAGTGGTCATTTGTATGGGGACTCGGTCTGAACATAGACCGAATTTCACCAATTTTAATAGCGGTCATCCTATGACCAATAAAAGCTTATATACCAAATTTCATCAAAATATGTTCATATTTGCGACCTGTAGTTTGATTACAAGGTTTACATGGACACACAGACGGACGGACGGACGGACACCGCTAAATCGATGGGCGGATGGACATCGCCAAACCACATAGTGGTATAGGGTATAAAAACCATTAGAAATGGAGGGTCAGGCGTAATCGTATAGGGTTGTTTCTCTTATTATGGAATAGGACAAAACCATAATGGACCGATACGATTGCTTCAATATTTTCGATATGCAGAATATAAGATGCCGCTAGTATGGTTCTTCCAACAAGATAATGACACCAAAACCACCATTAAGAAAGCAAAGGAATGATTCGGAAAAATTCGGTGAACATGTTAGATTGGCCTGCGCAGTCAACAGACCACAATATCATAGAAAATTTTGGGCTTATCTCAAAAGGATAGCTGTTAATTCTAAGCCAACCAGTAGCGTAAGACATTCAAGAGTCTTGGAGCAATATTAAATTTATAGAACAATCTTACCTTTAAAAGACAATTATTTTTATGCAATGCATTAATTATTTACTAGCAGAGCCCAGCCCTTAAAATTCGAGTGCAAATTCTAGGAAATTTTATTTTTTCATTCATAAATATTTTTATAGGAGCCTAAATTCACAATTCAACACAAATTTAAGAAACACACACACAGCATTGCATAGTTTTTGAATAGAAGCTTAAATATGTGTTTTATGTATGTATTTGTAGCAACTGTAAAAGAATTTTACTCAAAAAAATGTACCATATGGTGCAAATCTGTAAATACGGTGAACATCTTCAAAGAAATACCTTTCAAATGGTATCATTTTTGTCAAAATCGATTGGTAATTGAACGTGTAGAATATGTCACAAAAAATCGCCTTGCCGATTTATATTATAAATTTCTTATTTTTATAATTTTAAGTGCATATTTGAAAGGTGATGCTTTGTTTTCGTTAATTTTCTTAGATTCGTTGAAAACGATAAATAGAATATTGATTTTTTTCCTCTCTTAAATCTTCCTGAAAGTCTTCTACTTTTAAAAACGTATTCATAAGTTTCTTAAACTCACAAATACAAATAAGAAGCTTTTGAAAACATGGCTTTTGGGGGCGGTGTTATTTTTTTGTTCGCAGCTGTATGAAAGATAAAATAAGTTTTTCGATTATCTAAAACTGGTGGCGCTCAATATTGATTTTGCTAGCAATATAATTATAAAACACTATTGTGATTGAAATAATGAGCAAAAAGGCAGAGTTGCTCACAATTAGTAGTATGAGTTTGTATAGTCGTATTGAAATTGTATCAGTTTGATTTGCGATTATCAATTTGATTTAAAATAATTAAAACTAGCAGATTCCAGCCCTCGAAATTCGAGCGTAAATTCTAGGATATTTTATTTTTCATTAAATAAAGACCCTAAAAGTATGCTTATCAATTATAGCCCATTCACAAATCAACACAAAAAACAAAAAATCATTTTTATTACAAACACATTAACAAATTTAATAAACACACACATAGCATTGTATAATTTTATTTGATGTGTTTGTTAGTAGCAACTTTAAATGCAATTTACTCAAAATAAAGGAAAAAATTTAAAAATCTGTAAATCTGCAAATCGGCTAAAAAGAACTACCTTTCAAATAATATACGTTTGGTCAAAATCGGGATAAAACGGTAGAACAAAACATCAGTCACAAGAAATCTCCTAGCCTATTAATATTATATATAATATCCTTTAAGCTCGAAGTACGTTTTTACAAATTTATTTTTCAATATTTCGCCATCTTCAGAATAAGTATAATCAAACAAACATACCTGACAAATAAACGAGCTTACATTTAATATTGCATAGTAGCATCTTAATTTGTTTTGAAATAGTTTTGAGGGCCAGTGTAAATGATATACGGAAAATTGCAATGAAGTCGGCATTTGTTTCTTTTCTTTTAAATATTAATTAATTACTTGTGTTTTACTTAACAGTTGGAAAAACTTTTTGGTGGATTTTACTAAAAGTTTTTTTTAGCTTTTAGTTTTTTAAAAGCTTGCTAGAATAAACACACTTTAAACAGAAATTTACAAAAAAAAATCCGTAATTTCTTTTTAAACAAAAATACTTATCAGTATTTATTATCTTTATGTATATTAAAATAAATATGATTTTTTTTTTCATCAAATTCGTGGCAAAAAAATCAAATATACATAAATATTCATATAAAATGTACAGTGGGTGACAATACATAGGAAACTTTTACGAAATTCTGAATTTGCCAATTCAGTTTTTTAATAATTTCGCGTTAAGTCATAAAATTATGTCTTTTTTATATGCAAAGTTACTCTTTGATGTGTTCTATATCGCCAGATAACAAATTTGTTACAAAAAATACAATAAAAAAAGAAATAAATGGAAAAAAATTTTTTTTTGTGTTGCCAAAACAATGGAAACTTCTAAACTTCTATAGCAAAGTTGATTAAAACAATGAAAATAGAAGATGGTATGAATGAAGATACTTATATAAAATCTTAAACGTTATTTAAATATTTATAGTTTCAGACATTTTCTTTCAACTGTTTAAACACAATTGTATTGTTCGATGTTTTAATTTTATGGGGGCTATGACTAAGAATTGGTCTATAAGGTGTATTTTAGGATGTAATAAACATACACAACCCCAATTTGACCGAGATCTATATGATGATTTGGATATTATGACAATTTAAGTCGATCTCATAGGGGTCTTTTGTATGAGGACTAGGTCTGAATAGGAACCGATTTTCACCAATTTCAATAGCGTTCATCTTTCGACCGATAGAAGATTATATACTGAATTTCATCAAAATATATTTGCGACCTGTAGTTTGATTACAATGTTTACATGGACACATAGACGGACGGACGGACATCGCTAAATCGGCTCAGAAATGATTCTGACGGGTCTAGGTGAAATCTTTTTGGTAGTTACAAATATCAGCACAAAGTCAATATACGCTAGCCACATAGTGGTAAAGGGGTATAAAAAGAGGTCGTTAACAATCTGAAACTAAAAATATGTGCTTGAACTGTTTCCCGACGAGTACCTAAGGCTGATCTTGGTTGTTATCGTCCTGCGATATCAAATAAAAATTGTCTGGCTCGCATAAATTTTGCTAAAGAATACATGAACTGGTCAAGACGGATTACGAATACTGTTCTCTTTTCAGACGAGTCCACGTTTAATTTAAGAGGCCATGATGGTAGCGAGTTTGTACCACGATCAAAGGGAAAAAGACTGGGCTCAAAATATACAAATAAAACTGTTAAGTTTGGCGGTGACAATGCTATGGTATGGGATTACTTTTCGGGCCAAGAAATCGATCCAATTCATGTAGTAAAAGATGCTATAACTGGAAGAGGATACAGGCAAATTCTAAATGACGTAGTGTATCCATAAGCAGAGGAAAATTTGCCCCTGGTCACGTAGCCCCACCATGATAATGATCCAAAATACACCTCTAAAGTTTTAAACGAATGGCTACAATCAAATGCAGTTAGAGTCTTGGAAGGGCCAGCTCAATCACCAGATCTCAATTCCAAAGACAATCTATGGGAATCATAGATCGAAAAATACGGACAAGAAATTACATAAACAGGACAGATCTCATAGGGGCAGTTAATTCAGAGTGGCAAAAAATTTCAATGGATTTCATCAACAATTTAATTGATATACCAGGCCTCGTGTTATGAAGCAGTACAAAAAAAATAATGGATACCCAACAAAATGTTGAAACCAAAAATAGAGGGAAAGTTTTCAATTACTGTATTGTTTTGGCAAGGTGATTTCTTGTGACCGATATAACTTTGTCAGTTTTACCCCGACTTTGACCAAACATACCTCATTTGAAAGGTATTTCTTTTTAGCTGGCCACCAGATTTACAAATTTTTACATTTTTAAGTTTTTATATGTAAAATGCATTTGAAGTTGGTACTAACACATACATAAAATTATACTATGATGTGTGTATGTTCATTAAATTTGTAAATGAATTGAAAAATAATTTTGGACATAAACCAATAACGACAATAAATTAGCATACCTTTAGGTGGCATAAAACATTGAAAGAAATAAATTGAATGAAAAAATAAAATTTCCTAGAATTTGCACTCGAATTTCGAGGACTGGGTTCTGCTAGTAAAAATGAATACTTTAAAGTTTTGTTATTTTTTTTCTGAAGTTAAGCTATTTTATGTTTAATATTTTCTTTTCTTTTTTAAATAAATAAAATATAAAAAGTTTTGCATTAATAAGAGTTATTTAATATTATGATACATTTTGTTTAAAAATACATTTTGTTTAAAATTTCCATTCGATTATCATGCACTGTAATATGGTGAAGAAAATGAAAAAAAAAGTAGTTGAACACACCATATACGACATAGTGTTGACATTATATTTTTTTCTTTATTAAATTAAGCAGAATAAATCTCTGGCACAAAATAGCACATACAAATATCGAATACATGAAAGTCGTAAAACAAAGGCTTTACTCCGACGTTTTTGTTTACTTATCAGTGCTGGGACAAAAATAAATACTAGAAAAAAATAATATCAACTTTATTTCAAAGGTATTTAACAAAAGCTGTTTTATAACTACATATTTATTATGCTATTTTATTTTTTTGAAATAACATACATACTTACATATTAAATGAGAAATTTAATTTAACAATTTAAGGAGAAAAAACGCTACACTTAAAATAAAATATTTAAATGAATATATAGTTTTTGAAAACAATTGTGTACAGTTTGATGGTTTTATTTACAAAACATTTTTATGAAAATTTTCCATTATCAACCTTGTACAAGTAGTATTGAGTATGTAAAGTCATATATTTCCGCATCTCTCCTTCAATTCATTACATTAACTTATATCATTAAAAAAAAAAACAAACAGAGAAAAGCAATCTTTAAACTAATAGAGGGCCAACTTCTATTTGATTGATATTAAGATTGATAAGCTAAGGTAATTTAATTTTAACATATACCTAAATTGATTACAGTAAAAGTCCGATTCTCCGGAATTTAATTTTTTTGGAATTTTTGTTTGCTTTTTTCTCTTTTACAAGAGCAATTATTTTTTTATTCGGGGCTTCATCGAAAATAACATTCACTGAAACTGATTTATAAAAAAATTGTTTTCTTGTAAATAGTTTGAAAATAAACGAGAATCCTAACTGAGATCTATATGATAATTTGGATCTTATGACAATTAAAGTTTATCTCATGGGGACTAGGTCTGAATATGCACCGATTTTCACCAATTTCCATAACATTTGTTCTACGGCCGATAAAAGCTTATGTACCAAATTTCATCAAATTTCAACAAGGTTTATATACAGACAGACAGACGGACGACAGCCAAACGGACGGGCAGCCAAACGGACGGACAGCCAAACGGACGGACAGGCATCACTTAGTGTATTCAGAAAGTGATTCTGAGTAAAGGCCCAATAGTCCGTCATCCAATTAACTGGAATTTTAGAATTAAGGACATTTTTTTTAGCTTTTTTCTCTTTTACAAAAGCAGTTTTTTTAGGGGCATCCAATTGATCGGAATTTTAATTTTTAGGAATTTTTTGTTTTGCTATTTTCTCTTTAAGAAGAGAAATATTTTTCTTGTTCGGGCATTCACAGAAAATAAAATTAAATGAAGTGATGTATAAAAAAAAAATCATACGGGTCGGATCACGGCGGAGATGTGTAAACATCTAGTAATTAAAGATTTTTTTATGGCACTTTTTTTAAATCAAACACTGCTAATATAAAAATATTTATTATTACTAGCAGATTGCAGCGCTCGAAATTCGAGTGCAATTTCTAGGCAAATTTATTTCTCAACCTAGCCAATTCACAAGCAACACTTTTTTGGTTTATTACTATTGTGAATGACAATAACAAAAACATCAACAAATTTAATAAACACACACAAAGCATATGTATAATTTAATGTATGTGTTAGTAGCAACTTAAAATGCAATTTACTCAATTTACTCTGGTGAACAGCTAAAAAGAAATACCTTTCAAATAATATAAGTTTGATCGAAATCGGAATAAAATGGAAAAACAAAACATTGGTAAAAAGAAATCGCCTAGCATATTAATGTTATAGATTGGTTAATTTTTAATTTTTAATTTTTTATTTCTCATTTTTCTTTTTTAATTTTTCATTTTTCATTTGTCATTTTTTATTTTCATTTTATTTCTGATTTTTCATTTTTTATTTTTCAGTTTTAATTTTTAATTTTTTATTTTTCAGTTTTTTTCATTTTTTATTTTTCATTTTTCGTTTTTCATTTTTCATTTTCTGTTTTTATTTTTCATTTTTTATTTTTCGTTTTTGTTTTTTCCTTTTTTATTTTTCCTTTTTATTTTTCATTTTTTATTTTTCATTTTTCATTTTTTATTTTTCATTTTTTATTTCCCATTTTTAATTTTTCATTTTCATTTTTTATTTTTCATATCATATCTATCATTTTTTATTTTTAATTTTTTTTTTCAGTTTTCATTTTTATTTTTATATTTTAATTTTTATTTCTTGTTTTTCAGTTTTCATTTTTAATTTTTTATTTTTCAGTTTTTGTTTTTCATTTTTCATTTTTGATTTTTAATTTTTCATTTTTCATTTTTCGTTTTTTATTTTTCATTTTTTATTTTTAATTTTTTTATTTTTAATTTTTCATTTTTTTTTTCATTTTTCTTTTTTCATTTTTTATTTCTCATTTTTCATTTATTTTTCATTTTTAATTTTTAATTTTTAATTTTTAATTTTTAATTTTTAATTTTTAATTTTTAATTTTTAATTCTTAATTTTTAATTTTTAATTTTTAATTTTTAATTTTTAATTTTTAATTTTTAATTTTTAATTTTTAATTTTTAATTTTTAATTTTTAATTTTTAATTTTTAATTTTTAATTTTTAATTTTTAATTTTTAATTTTTAATTTTTAATTTTTAATTTTTAATTTTTAATTTTTAATTTTTAATTTTTAATTTTTAATTTTTAATTTTTAATTTTTAATTTTTAATTTTTAATTTTTAATTTTTAATTTTTAATTTTTAATTTTTAATTTTTAATTTTTAATTTTTAATTTTTAATTTTTAATTTTTAATTTTTAATTTTTAATTTTTAATTTTTAATTTTTAATTTTTAATTTTTAATTTTTAATTTTTAATTTTTAATTTTTAATTTTTAATTTTTAATTTTTAATTTTTAATTTTTAATTTTTAATTTTTAATTTTTAATTTTTAATTTTTAATTTTTAATTTTTAATTTTTAATTTTTAATTTTTAATTTTTAATTTTTAATTTTTAATTTTTAATTTTTAATTTTTAATTTTTAATTTTTAATTTTTAATTTTTAATTTTTAATTTTTAATTTTTAATTTTTAATTTTTAATTTTTAATTTTTAATTTTTAATTTTTAATTTTTAATTTTTAATTTTTAATTTTTAATTTTTAATTTTTAATTTTTAATTTTTAATTTTTAATTTTTAATTTTTAATTTTTAATTTTTAATTTTTAATTTTTAATTTTTAATTTTTAATTTTTAATTTTTAATTTTTAATTTTTAATTTTTAATTTTTAATTTTTAATTTTTAATTTTTAATTTTTAATTTTTAATTTTTAATTTTTAATTTTTAATTTTTAATTTTTAATTTTTAATTTTTAATTTTTAATTTTTAATTTTTAATTTTTAATTTTTAATTTTTAATTTTTAATTTTTAATTTTTAATTTTTAATTTTTAATTTCTAATTTTTAATTTTTAATTTTTAATTTTTAATTTATATTTTTTATTTTTAATTGTTTATTTTTTATTTTACATTTTTCGTTTTTCATTTTTCATTTTTCGTTTTTAATTTTTCATTTTTTTATTTTTAATTTTTTATTTTTCCTTTTTTATTTTTCATTTTTTAATTTTCATTTTTCGTTTTTCATTTCCATATTTTATATTTCATTTTTCATTTTTTATTTTTCATTTTTTTTTTTTAATTTTTTATTTTACCTTTTTTATTTTTAATTTTTTATTTTTTATTTTTCCTTTTTTATTTCTCATATTTTTTTTTTATTCTTCATTTTTTATTTTTCCTTTTTTATTTTTAATTTTTTATTTTATTTTTCATTTTTCATTTTTTATTTTTCATTTTTCTTTTTCCATTTTTCATTTTTTATTTATTATTTTTCTTTTTCATTTTTAATTTTTTATTTTTCATTTTTCATTTTTCTTTTTTCATTTTTCATTTTTTATTTTTCCTTTTTTATTTTTCATTTTTTATTTTTTATTTTTCATTTTTCTTGTTTTATTCTTCATTTTTTATTTTTTATTTTTCATTTTTTATTGATCATTTTTCATTTTTTATTTTTCATTTTTCGTTTTTCGTTTTTAATTCTTCATTTTGAATTTTTTATTTTTCATTTTTTGTTTTTCATTTTTAATTTTTTATTTTTAATTTTTATTTTTCCTTTTTTATTTTTCATTTTTAATTTTTTAATTTTCATTTTACGTTTTTCATTTTTTATTTTTTATTTTTAATTTTTAATTTTTTTTTTTATTTTCATTTTTTATTTTTCATTTTTTGTTTCTCATTTTTCATTTTTTATTTTTTTACTTTTCATTTTTTATTTTTAATTTTTTATTTCTCATTTTTCATTATTCTTTTTTCATTTTTTATTTTGAATTTTTCATTTTTTATTTTTCATTTCTTATTTTTCATTTTTCATTTCCAAAAAGGTTATCACATATCATAATTTATTCACCAATACAATCGTGAGTCACACCGATTTGTCTTACGTCTTACGCTGTTTATGGATTGCATTGTGAAATCGATTTTACCCCCTGCGCGTTTACATACCAAAAATATTTTTCTGGTACATATTTTGAAAATAAATGAGAATCATAAAAAAAAATGAAATTGTATAATTTCTAGTTTTAACATTTTTAACATTCAATTATCCGAAATTTTCAACATTTCGGCTAACACAGGGTTTTGCTGTATCACATAATTTTATGATTAAGGCTTATTAAACTGTATTTTTTTTTTATTAATAGTTTATTTCTTTTATATCACGGAGCTACAAAATGCTGTAGCAAAAGAAATGAAGCTTTAAAAAATGCTCAAAAAAAAATTTTGTCGTTAACGTAAAATTAAAAAAAAATCAACAAAGCCATACGGTGCTTGGTGGCATAATTCCAAATAAAAGATAAAAGCAGGTCGCAAAAAAAAATTAATTAAAATGGCAAACATCATTTAAATTTTCAACACTGTGCGATAGAAAAGAACAAAGCGTGTAATTTTCTAAAGATCATAACAAAATACTTTGTGAATATTTTAATCCGACCGTTTTCTGGCATTAAGCCTTCATCAGTGATTAAATTAAGTATTAAACATTATAATAAGTAATTGTTATGTTATAATTGATAAGATTATTTCTATATGAAATTTGTATAAAATTAATTGACATCATTATCTAAAGAGATTCTCTGCCAACACAAGGTTGGTCATCAGTGGATTTTTGTATGAATATCACACTCTGTTAAAATGAATATAAAACAAAATATCATTTCGTAATACTACTACCTATTGACGTTACAAAAATTATGATTAGATAAATACTTTTTTTAGTACCGAGTTGTTTCATTTCGTTCAATACAAAAAATAAAAAATAAAAATAATATTAACATTTAACAATTACAAACATGTGCCATTTTTGTTAAGAAAATAGATTAAATGTAAACAAATTTATTTTTTTTCCGCAATAGATAATCAATAACAAATTTAAAGATTTTAAAACAAGAAAAGAAATTAGTCGGCTTTTGACAAAATAGAAAAGTTATTTACAACTTATACATACATATTTATTATACAAATTTTTGCGTTTATATACAAATTAGTATGTACTTGTTTCAGCAAATGTTTTTAATGTGATTTGTTGGATATTATTAGTGGAAAGTACCACGCAAAAATCGAATAAGATAAGATAACATTCTATGTTTGTTTTTCTACGAAATTATTATTGTAACTCACCAACAAAATACTTAGTAGAAAGAAATGTTTCAGTTTTATTTTTTTTTGTTTCGTTTTTCTTTTTTTAATTTAAATTTGTTAGATAAAAGTTGTCTAATATCAGTAGCAAAATTTACTGTACAAGGTTGTTAAATTCACATCAAATTGTACTGTACAGTTTTGCAAAAAGTCAAAGTGGAATTTATTGGTGGAATGCTCTTATCAATTAAGCTATAAATTAAAAAAAAATATATATACATAGATTTATTAACATTTTTAGTGTTTAAATTTAGTTCAATTAAGAAATATTTCTGAAAAACTCCCAACATAATTTATAGAAATTATTTTTTTATGAAATTAACAAAAAAAACCAACCCATGAAAACCACATTTTTATTATACTCCCTTTATTTGTAAATTATTTTACCATTAAATAATTGATTGACTGAAAATATCTATATCAAAATAAAAAAAAATTAAAAAAAAAATTGTTAGATCATTTTTGTCGTCGCCACGAGTCGTCTGCCTGCAAAGTTTCAGCTCGATTGGATCACGGGAAAAAGGGTTAAAAATCGAACCAAAGTTTTGTCGACAAGCAGACACTACGAGTCAGCCAGTAATAAGTGGTCGATGTTAATAAAACACACTTTTTGCGATGATGCTGTTCTATAACTATAATAAAAACTTTTTATTTACACAATCTATTTTCCATTATAATTTTTTCAATTATAACATAGATTCTTTATGCACTAATTATTGCAAATAAAGGAATTAAAAAAAAATTTTTCATCAAATCACATATTTATATTTTTTTGCATATGTTCGAAACAGTAGTGATGCCAGTCAAATCCAATTTATTTGAATATCGAACTTTTTTTTGGTGATGCCTAACTTTTTAAAAATTGAAAAGCCATTTTTAATTGAATGAAATTGAAGAACAAAAACAATTAAATGAACAAATAAGTTGTTATTTTAAAAGAAAATATTTTTCTTTATACTTTTTCCATAAACTTAAGAAAAAACATGCACAAAATACTTAAAAGTTTTTTGTGAAATTGAATAAAGAACCATATGGCACCTCGGTTTCTAGATAACATATGTTCTTAACTCAAACATATGGTTCTTAACTCAAACATATGTTTCCATTAAATAAATAAAAAAAAGTGGTCTCAAGAAACCCAAAATTTCAATTTCATGTGATTTTAAATTCACTCTTATTCAAATAACAACGTTTCAAGAACAGGGCTGAATATTTTACTCAAATCACATATTTGTATTTCTTTTTTGCAAATGACTGCCACAACTTTGTTTATGTTCGAAACAGTAGTGATGCCAGTCAAATCCAATTTATTTGAATTTCGAATTTTCTTTGGTGTTGCCTAACTTATTTCAAAAAGAGAAGTCATTCTTAAATGAATGAAATTGAGGAACAAAAACAATTAAATAAACAGGTAAAATGTTATTTTAAAAGAAAATATTTTTTTTTACTTTCTTTATAAACTTAAGGAAAAACATGCAAAAATTACTTAATTTTTTTTGTGAAATTCACTAAAGAACCATAACATATGGTTCTGAAGATAGACCATATGTTTCATGTCATGTGAAAATAAAAAAAAAATGATTTCGCAAAATACTTCGAAAATATAAAGTTTGTGTTTTCAAGAAACCGAAAATTTCAATTTCATGTTATTTTAAATTCATTCTTATTCAAATAACAACGTTTCAAGAACAGGGCTGAGTATAAACTAAAATTACCCAAAGATTTTTATATAAAATTTATATATAGATGATTAAATATTGCTTTTGGTTTAGCCAATAAACAAAAACACGTTTGTAAAATTTTAATTAAAATCAACAATTATTTTTGTAAAAAAATATTTATTTTTCAAAAGTAAAATTGGCCGCTTTAAGTAACAGGTAAATTCTAAAATTTCTAAATTAAATTTAGTTAAAATGAATTTAGTTAAATATTTTCTAAATGTTTTTGAAAAAACTCCTAATTTAATTTATAGAAATTATTTTTTTTTATGAAAACAGTATGAAGTAAACAAAAATTGTATGTAAACAAAAAATTGTTTTTGTAAAAATAATATCTTATTTTAAAAAGTAACACTGACCGCTTCAAAAAAGAGACATAAAATCTAAAATTTCTAAATAAATTTAGTTAAATATTTTCTAATTATGGTTTTTTCTGAAAAAAAAAAAAATTACACTTTATAATGTTTGCCTCACCCATTAAAGACGTTAATGTTTGTTAATGTTCTAAAATTGCATATGAAAAGCCAACACAGGAAAAATAATTTTGGACATAAACCAATAACGACAATAACGCCATCGAATTTCATTATAATAATTGCATATCACACGCACTGTGTTGAATTGTGAATTGCCTAAAATTAGCATACCATTAGGTGGGTGGTTCAAATACCTTTAGGCCTTTAATTCTGTGTGTTAAACAAGTATTTATAATTAAATAAATTTAATGAATTAAATAGATTGAAAAACATTGAAAGAAAGAAATTGAATGAAAAAATAAAATTTCCCAGAATGTGCAGGACTGGGATTACGAATTTCAAGGACTGGGATCTATTAGTTTTTATAAAATGTACTAAAATTTTAGTTAAAATAAACAATTTTTTTTTGCTTCAAAAAGAGACGTAAATTCCAAAATTTCTAAAAAAAATTTTTGTTGATAAACTGTTACTTTTGGAAAATTATAAATCTGCTTTAATTAAAGTAAGAACAATTGATTTTGATAATTAATAATTTCGAACTAAATTATCTAAAAAATATATTAAATAAATTACCAAAAAACTTTAGTTATTACAAATCTTTAACAATAACTTGATCAGATGTAACAGTGATCTACGTTACGGTGAATTTCCGTAATATAAATCAAAACGTCCCCTGAAATTTTTTTAAAATTATTTTTGCCAACATATTTAATTTATATTTACTTATTTATTAATATTTTATAATACCAAACAAGTAAGAAAATTACAGGATCCTGATTGGCATTGCTATTAATTTTTTGCTGCAGATATGAAAAATTTTCATATCGGACCTATATGGAGACCATGTCGAAAAATTTGGTCGATCCTGACCATATTTGCTAAAAAACACTTATTTTACTCAGAAATATATATAAACCAAATTTGAGAAATATCTGTGCAATATTTTTGTATTTTGTGAGATTTAAGAGAAGATCGGGAAGCAGCTTTATATAAGTGCTATGAATAAGAATTGTCCTACATGGTTTATTTGTGGATTACTTTTTAATAGATATAATAAACACACACAAAAATCATATTTAACTAAGATTGATATGATAATTTGGATTTATGGCATATATATAGGGACTAGGTCTGATTTTAACCAATTTCAATAAAGTTCCTCCAATGGTTGACAAAAGCTTATATATCAAATTTCATCAAAATATATTCATATTTGCAACCTGTAGTTTGATTACAAGGTTTACATGGACACACAGACAGATGGACGGACTTTGCTAAATCGTCTTAGAGAGTTATTCTGAGCCGATCGGTCTAAGTCAAATATTTTTAGTAGTTGCAATCATGGAAACAAACTCATTATACCCTAACCACATAAGTAAAAGTCCTATTATTCGGAATGCTTGGAGATGAGAGCTTTCCGGATAAACGAAAATTCCGCATAATTGAATGTTTAATTAAAATTAGATTCTCGTTTATTTATTTTAAAATTATAATTCAGAAAAAAAATTTTTTATACACCAGTTCAAAATATTATTCAGAAACAAATTTTTGATGTGTGAACATCTATCTACACGCGCATGGGAGTAAATTTCTATTTCACAATACAATCACAAAAACAGCGTAACATGTGAGCGTAAGAAAAAATCGGTGTGACTTATGATAATATTGGTGAAAAAATTATGATATGTAATAACCTGTTTGAAAATGCAAAATGAAAAATAAGAAATGAAAAATAAGAAATGAAAAAAAAAAATAAAATATGCGAAATAAGAAATTAAAAATAAAAAATAAAAAATAAAAAATAAAAAATAAAAAATAAAAAATAAAAAATTTAAAATTAAAAATTAAAAATAAAAAATGAAAAATATAAACTGAAAAATAAAAAATGAAAAATAAAAAATTAAAAATGAAAAATGAAAAATTAAGAATGAAAACTGTAAAATAAAAAATGAAAAATGAAAAATAAGAAATGAAAAATGAAACATATGAAATGAAAAATAAAAAATGAAAAATAAGAAATGAAAAATAAACAAATAAAAAATGAAAAATAAAAATTAAAAAATGAAAAATAAAATTGAAAAACGCAAAATGAAAAATGAAAAATACAAAATGAAAAATGAAAAATAAAAAATGAAAAAAAAAATGAAAAATAGAAAATGAAAAATGAAAAATAAAAAATGAAAAATGAAAAATGAAAAATACAAAATGAAAAATGAAAAATAAAAAATAGAAAATGAAAAATGAAAGACGAAAAATTAAAAATGAAAAATATAAAATAAAAAACGAAAATTTAAAAATGAAATACTAAATAATAATAATCATTTTTATATTAGCAGAGCTCCTGCAGTTTATTTCTATAAGGGATACATAGATAACGCTTTCTGTTTGATTTTAAAAAAGTTCCATTAAAAAAAACTTTAATTACTAACGGCCGTATTCATAATGAAAAGTTATGCAGTATCTAGCATGAGTATTTTTTATAGTGCAGTTGCTGCTGCGTTTGCTAAACTCAGATCAACAACCTTTCAAACACTGACTAAGTATGTTAAAACAGCTGATGTGTGTCAAACTAAGCAAAACAAAATATATAAATTATTTTTAAGTGCAAATAAATATTTTTTTATTTGCGGATCTTCTAAAATTTTTTTTTACAAATTTTCAAATTAAAACAAGTAAGAAAATTATAGTCGGTCTAGACCGACTATACGATACCCTATACCATGCGTTTAGAAACCCTATCTCTTAGGCCCAACTAACTGGACATTGAAAATAAGCAAAAACCAAATTTGAGTGGGATTTTTATTAATTTTTTTGGCTGCAGATATGAAAAAGTTCATATCGGATGCTATATCTATAAAGGGACTAGGTCCAAAAATGGACCGATACTGATCATGTTTGGTAAAGTCTCTTGTATTTTGCAAAAATTTATACAAACAAAATTTGAGAAGAATCAGTGCAATATTTTTGTTCTTTAATAGATTTAAGTGAAGATCGGGAAGCAGCTCTATATGGGGTCAAAGGGATCATTTTTGGACTACTCATTAGTGTATGTAATGAACGCATACAAACCCAATTTGAGTAAGATCTATATGACAATTTGGATCTTATGGCAATTTATGTCGATTTCATATGGGTAATTTGTATGGGGGCTAGGTCTGAACATGGACCGATTCTCACCAATTTCAATAGCGTTCATCCCATGGCCGATAAAAGGTTATATACCAAATTTCATCAAAATATATTCATATTTGCGACCTGCAGTTTGATTACAAGCTTTACATGGACACACAGACGGACGGACGGACGGACGGACGGACGGACGGACGGACGGACATCGTTAAATCAACTCAGAAAGTGATTCTGATTCGATCGGTATAATTAAAGATGGGTCTAGGTTGGTTTGGTTGTTACAAACAGCAGCACAAAGTCATTATACCCAAACCACATAGTGGTATAGGGTATAATAATTTTGTCGTAAACTTAACACTTGTAAATATTAATTTTAAAAAATGAAGGAGTGAAATCACACAAATTGATATGTAAACAGAATTGATTTTCACTATATCAGGTGGCATTAATGTAAAACATATGGTGGCATTACAAATTTCAGAGTTGTGTTTAAAGCTATTAGATGACAACAAAAAATTGATTATGAATAAACTATGTGCTAACTAAAAACTAAGGCTAATCGGTTGACTAGTAAGAACCTAGTTGAGCGCGACATGTAATCAGCAGCAGTAACTTTTCATTATGAATTCGGGGGTAAATGTTTACACATCTCCCCTGTGATCGGACTCACTTGATTTTTTTATACACCAGTTCATTGAATGTTATTTTCTGTAAATCTCCGAATAATGAAAGTGAAAGAGGGTTAATTGGATGCCGGCTAATCGGGCTTTTACTGTGGTGTTATAGGATATAAAAATTGCTTTTGTAAAATAATATTAATCATTTAAAAAATCTTTATTAATAAATTTCAGACATTGATTAAAAAATATTTTTGATTTTAACTAAAATGGAACTAAAGTAATAAAATAACATTTATTATAAAACAAAGACCACTCAATGTTTTTGACAGTAAATTTACAACATAAAAATTTACAAAAATTGTTTGTAAAATTTACAAAACAATTTTTAAAGAGGTATTATTTCTAAAATTTCTTACAGCATTTTTAATTTTAAGAAATAATTGTTTTTTGGTAATAATAGTTGAATTTAAACAAGCTTAGTTAATTATAATTTTTTGAATTAGGAGAATTATTAATGAGTTATACAAAAAATGTATTAAATTTTAAAATAATAATTAATTTCTTATTGCTCAGTTTGAGATCAATTTTGCAATGTAAGAAAAATATTAAAAAAACTACCTAAAAGTTAATTTTTCCCAAACATTGCATTTATGTAGGAGTTGTATAAAATTTTTTTAATAATACATTAATAAAAATTTTCTTTTTATAAAACAAATTAACAAATTTTTTTCAACTTTTGAATTATTATTGCCAATTCAATTAATAACTTTCTACAATAAACAGAGCTTTGTAATTATTTCTGCAGTTAAAAAACATTTCCGTAATAGTTTTATTAAATTAGTTACTTAGGTAAACATGTTGCTACACACGGACACTCACCCCTATGTGATTTATATCAAATTAAGCCTTATATCATCTGCCTTTTTGTTTTGTTCAAAAAATGCCCCTTTCAAAATTAATACAACCACTCAAAACATAAGATTTTTAACTCCTTTTACAAACAATGAAACGCTGTGAAAAACAAATGTAACAAATACTCAAATTATAATAGAACTATATTTGCGAATAAAATAAACAAAAACCTTAAAAGAATGCACCACTATCACCACCACCGTTTCTAAAATGTACAATACCACACCATCAACATCATCTTCATCAAAATATAAACCATTGCCACCACCACCATCACTATCAACCAGTCGTCAAAGTTTGCCATCCAGACGCATTAAAAGTAGCAAAACGAAAAATTTATAGAAGAATTTCACACGGGAACTTAATGAAAGCAAGAAAGGCCTTAAACCAACAACTTCCCAAATAATCAAACAAATATGACGTATATTACACAAACGTTATTTAGGGAATGCAAATACAAAAAAAAATTAACACTGAAACCAAGTAAAGTGGTGGCAAAAATCAACCCCCTTTAGGGTTTTTCAAATTAAACTCCTTACAATTCAGCCACTTAATGAAATACACATAACTAAATTGTACATACAATTTAATTTTGTGTAAAAATGTTACGGTTAAACAGGCGAAAAATGAAGGTAGCCAGCCAGTCAGTCATACACAAACATATGCACACACACACACCCAGACAGAGCCAGGCAGCCAAAGTAGCCACAAAATAAAACATATCAAGCATCAGGCCAAGCATGTAACCATTTACGGCTTTTAAAAAGATGATGATTATTTTATTATTTGCAAAATAGACGCACGCGCAAATCAAAATATGTATGTAAAAAAGAAAAACACAAGTCCACACACAAAGAATTGCAAATCAAAGAGAAATTATACAAAAGATCATTTAATAACAACAAAAAAATTTCTCTTTCAAACTCTTTAAATTAAGAAATTGCTCTTCAACCCTCTTTTCATATTGAAATATCTCTAAGAAAAACTCTTTAAACTCTTTGCTACTGGTTTAAGCTCTTGTGTGCTCATTTAATAAAACATACTCTTAGTATTAAAATGTAGATTCTCTTTGGTTTTTAATCTTTCAGATCTTTTTCTCACAATTGTTTTAGTTTAGCTTATCCTCTTGGTTGAGTTTATACTCGCATATTTCATGTTTAGGTTTTTGTTGTTCCGTTTCGTATTGTTTGGTTTTATTTCGGGGGGTATAAATCATAATTGCTTTAATGTTGTTAACCTTCATTTAATGATGACGTTAAATATTTGTTTCTTTAGTTTTGTTAAATCGTCACACGCTGTTTAATAATTTATTTTTTTTTCACTTCACATTTTTGTTTTTTTTTTTTTTGGAATTCGTGTGTATGTGTTTTATGAAACTATATCATTTGCAATTACTTTGTGTCTGGGCATTTGAACAACAAAATTAACAACTAAAATAACCCTTAAATTACCTTTTTAAAAGGCTACAAACATCATTTAATTGATTTTAAAGTATATAAAATCGGGTTTTTCATTTCAACTTAACACCACCAGACATTTGTCAAGAGTTCTTTTCAAAAAAAAAAAGTAGACAATAGAAATTTGAGATTATATTACAGAAATTTAGAAGGATAAGATCGAAGTTATTGGTTGAAATAATGACATTTATGATAAAGTCAAAATTTTAATAGGATTTTAGTAAAAATATATGGCAATACGAAATGAATTGAGTAGAGAAGACATAAACGATTAAAATGGTCAGCAAAACTAAAATGAATACTGGCACTGGGAAACTTTGCACTTAATTTGGAATTATTAAGCCATTAGGGAGGTGTGATTAGGGATCGCAAAAATTGCGTTCTTAGTAAATTTATGTATGAAATATAATAATTTAAATTTTTTACGATTTGAATGGTCAATACCAAAAAATTGAATCATAAAATTAAAAACTCTTTTATTAATTAAAAAATTTTTGTGTTTTATTTATTTAAAAGACAAAAAAAAATTTTAATAAAAAAATAGCTCAACTTGAGAAAAAAAAATAACAAAACTTAAAAGTATTAATTTTTAATGCTGTTGACAACACTTTGGAAACCTTTACTATATAATAATTGACAACTTTCCCTTTATTTTTGTTTTCAACATTTGGTTGGGTATCCATTAGTTTTTAGTTCGGCTTCACAACACCGAGGCATGGAGTCAAATAAATTGTTAATGATATCCATTGAAATTTTTGGCCACTCTGAATTAACTGCCTCTATGAGATCTGTCTTGTTTGTGTAATTTCGTGTTCGCATTTTTGGATTTACAATTTCCCATAGATTTTTTAAGAAATTGAGATCTGGTGATTGGGCTGACCATTCCAAAACAGTAATTACATAAGATTGTAGCTAATTGGGAAAAACTTTGGAGGTATGTTTTGGGTCATTATCAAGTTTGAACTTCATATTTTCCTGCGCGTATGGATACATTTAGAATTTGCCTGTATCCAAATCCAGTTAGAGTATTTCTTACTACACTAATGGACCCTTTCTTTGGTGCGAAAAGCAACCCCACTGCCAACCTTAACAATTTTATTTGTGTATTTTCCGTCTAGTCTTTTTCTCTTTGGTCGTCGTACAAACGTTATTCCATAATGGCCTCTTAAATTGAACTTGAACTCATCGGAAAAGAGAATAGCATTCCAATTCCGTCTTGCCTAGTTCATAAGATCTTTTGCAAAATTTATGCGAGCCAGACGATTTTCCTCTTATATCAGTGCTTTCTTCACAGCACGATTACATTCAAGATCAGCCTCTATTTCTCAGCGGGAAGCAGTTCGCGTAATATCTTTTTAGTTTCAGATTGTTAATGATCTCTTTAAGCAGCATATTTAAACATTTTTTAAACTCTCTGACTATTCAATTATCCCGTCTTTGACTAATTTTACGGGCCCGCTCTCAAATATTTCACTATGATTCTTGATCATTTTTGAAATTATGGATTTATTCATAGAATATATCTCACAAATTATCTTCATTATTCATCTATTATTCTGGTTTTAGCTGTTTACAAAACTTAATTCTGGCCATTATTATTTTATAATAATTAATTAAAAAATTAACACATTGAAAAATGCAATTCTATTTAAAAAACAGTGGAAAGAAAACGTCCGAAACTATGAATATTTGAATAACTGTTAAGATTTTGTGCATTTTCTTTCATACGTTCTTCTATTTTTATTGTTTTAATCAACTCTGGTATAGAAGTTTAAAAATTTCCATTGCTTTGGCATCACAAAAAAATGTGTTTTTGCGTTTATCTATTTCTTAAATTTTTTATTTTAACTCATACTGTCTGTAGTGGGGTAAACCCATTCCCCCTTACCCCATTGATCTAAAACTTGGCCCATAGTCTTGTTGTGACTATAGATTAATTTTGGGGTAGTCACGCACAGTCACGGAGTGATTTAAAACCCATTTACCATTATCTGAACGATCTGAAACTTGGTTCATGGACTTGTTGTGACTAAAGATTAATTTTAAAATAGTCACGCTTGGTCACGCACAGTAACGGAGGGATTTAAAACCCATTTCCCCTCATCCAATCAATCTGAAACTTGGTCGATAGACTTGCTGTGAAAAAAGATTAACTTTGACATAGTCACGCACAGTCACGCATAGTCACGCTCAGTCACGGAGTGATTTAAACCCCATATCCCCTCATCCAATTGATCTGCAACTTTGTCCATAGACTTGTTGTGACAAGAGATCAATTTTAAAATAGTCACGCAAAGTCACGCACAGTCACGGAGAGATTCAAAACTCATATGCATAAGGAAAGCAAAAGTTTTAATAAAAACTTTTTTTTACAAAATACATAAAATACATAAATAATAAAATAAAAAAATTAAATATGCAAATTAAAGGCCTGTATGCAAAAACTTCATATAAAAAAAAACGCTTCAGAAATGCTTAAGGAATTTTACTGTCAAAAAATTTCTGTTGATAGTCTGCAGCTTTTTAAAAAAGTAGTATTGTTGTTACTACTTTTTTTTGACGTAAATTAAGTTAGGCAACCCAGGCTTTGAGCAGGAATATCAAATTTTACGTTCTTTCTGAACGGAATTTTGACAGGAGAGGTAAGCATAAACAAAATGTAATATGCTAAAAAAATTAAAAGTTATCTTTCAGTTGCAAACATGGAAAAAAAAAGAACAAAATTCGGCAAAGAAAAAAGGAAAGCGGATGGGTAATTTTGATACTGAGCTTAAAAAGCGTTTAGCAGGCCAAATAAAGCAGAAACGAGGAATTGATTTGTTTTCAATTTCACAATTCTTAATAACCGACAGAAAACAGCTGTTTGGTAGCGTTGCACTGAAAGGTATTTTTGTGCTTTTTTTTTCTTTAAGAAATATATGAAAATTTTCTGTTAAGATTCCTTAACAAGCTGCGTAAAGCTCTTAAGAAAAAAGTTTGAAAGGTTTTCACTCTTGGTGTTATATTTACAACCCTGTTGTATTTACAACGATTTTATACTACAAAGCGTGAACGTCTTTTCCGTGTATATTGTATTGTGTATTGCAAATTAATGAATCAGTTGATTTTTGTTTTGTTTTCTATCAATTTGAAAACTAATAAAAATATCAGAAAACATTTGAAGATTAGATTATTAATTTATTAATTCGGTCCACTTTTTTATTATTTATTTTAATAGTGACTACAAAATGAAAAATAAAATTAAACAATTGTTTTGGCAGCTCAACGATCAGCTGTTTTAGTCTTGTTAATGTACTATTACCTTTTACCCTTGTACTTTAACCACAGCGTAGTAAATTTTCATTTCATACATTTAGTTGTTGCGGTGTTGTAAATAATAGTACTTTTACTTTACTACCAAGAGTGAAAATCCTTTTTATATTTTCATTCACAACAAATAAACAATTTTCCTTCAGAATCAGTTAAACGCGAATTAATTGATCGCTACTTAAAGAAACAAAACTTAATCACTTTCTTACGTTATAAATTTTATTTGAGTTTTTCGTATGCGAAAGTTCGTATCGTATTTGTTACTTTTAAAGAACTACAAAAGGAGACATTACTTTAACGAAAATGGAAATGTTTTATTGTAATTAAATTAAAACTACGTTATTTTAAAAATATATACCTACTTATTTTGATTATTCTGTTAAAATATTATAATTTTTGGACTAAACGCCAAATTATTAAAAAACAAAATTGCCAACATCAGAATTTTGTAAAAGTTTTTAATGTATTGCCACCCACTGTAATTGGGGAATTTTATAAGTAGTTTCATTCATAACATTTGACGGCCATTAATTTTTTTTATTAAAAACTTTTAAGTAGTAAATTTTTAAAGAACTAGGAAAAATTAAATTACTTTAACGAAAATGGAAATATTTTATTGTAATAAAATTAAAACGACATTAACTCACAAATATTTACTTATTTTGATTTTTCTTTCCAATTTATATCTAAGTATATACATATTTTATTTTAATATTTTTTCTTTGAAACAATAAACATGTCAACTGAGACATTCATTACCTGAATAGGTATAATATAATTTTAAGAAAACTCCAAAATTTATGACAGCCTTTTAAATTTATACTTTTTTGTGGTGCAGAAACTGTACTTAATGCAACTAAAAATCACTGTTTTTCTATATAGAAACCCTTAACAATTTTATAGGTATTTTTGGCAAAAATATAAATAAAGTAAGAGTAAGCCTTACACAGAAAAAAAAAACGAAGGTATCAAAACAACACAAACACCTGTATATTTATACAAAAATGTTAACATACAAAAATGTACATAAATAGTCTACACATGATAAGTATAAACCAAAAAAAAAAAAAAAACAATTATTACCTACTTTAAAACATAAGCTTCTTTCAATAAATATGTACATACATACATTTATGTAGAATATATCAGTGCCTTAACTTATGCATAATTTGTTGTTTTATGAATTGCGTGGCATGTGTAGGTAGCAGAAGCAGGCAGAAGAAGAAGCAGCAAACGAAGAAATTTTTATTAAAACCTCAAAATAATTTCTTTCTTTTTTTTTAGTAAACTGTAAAATATGTAAAGTAGGAAAATAATTTCCAACATCGCCAACAACAACAACATAAAGAAATAAACAACTGTTAATAATCATTGCAAAGACAAATAAATGTAAAAGAGCATGATAATGTGCATAAGCATGATAATAATGATGTTTCCGACTGACAATGAGACAGTTAACAAAGAGTTTAATTTTGTGTTTTTTTTTTGTTGTTTTGTTGTTTTTTTTTTTTTGTAATGAAAACATTTCTCTATTAGTATGAAAGTAACCATATACTATACTTCTATTACAATACATTCACTAGCACTGCATGTACTGGTCTCACTAAGTCAGCTACTTTTTTTTTTTAATATTAACCCTTTAATAGGCAAAACTTTGAAAAATGGTTAATAATTGAAATATTTAAATTTTGATATTAGATTTTTTTTATTATATTTCTAAGTTCTTTTTTTTTTTTTTTTTTTTTTTTTTGCAAAAACCATGTTTTATTTTTCAAGTTTTCTCCTAATGGCTTAAATCTTGTTGCTAGAGGGTTAAGCGAAATTGTTTTGTATACAAAAATAAATGCATGAATGACCTTTTCTTACAGCTTATCTTCAATTTACTCTTAAACTCCAAAAAGATTTTTTTCTAGTTTTTTTTTCTTTCTTGAAATGAGAACAAAAAAAAAAAATTAAATAAAAAAAATAGGAAAAGAAAAAATTTCCCAAGAAAATGTTTATGTTTATGCTTTAACGAAGAAACATCTCGAGAAAAAGAAACGCAAAAGAAAATAACAAACAAACAAAAAAAAAAAAAAAAAAAAAAGAAGAAGAAAGAAGAAGGTCTGGGAAATTCTTTGTAAAATCAGTGTTAGAAGAATTGATGATATTCTAAATAATAAACGGAATGAAAGGAAAAAAAATTTAAAAAAAAGAAAAAATGAAGTAGTGGGAAAATTGTTAACATTAACAATACACCAAAAATATGTATATTGAAAGAAGGGGACTGACTACATCTTCCATATAGAGTATGAGGTTTTATTTATATAAATACATACATACGTATAAGGAAAATTCCTTTGATAATTTCTTCTATTTGGTGTACGTGCCAGATATTTTTTTCTTTCTTACAATTTTGTTTATAAGTGGAAATTCATTCTTTTTTTTTAACATGATGTTGTTGGTGTTGTTCTATATATTGTAATATAATAATGATACATAACTAAAGAGCTCATAAATTTCTTAAAGATTGTTATACTTCCAGCCTATTTGTCTATTTGGTTTTGAAGTTCGTACTCTGTATGTACTCTGTATGTATGTACGTGTTTGATATTAGGGGGAAACAGCCATCCATGCAGCATTGAATCCATGAAGTGAGTGAGTGGCAGTTGTATGTTTTGAAATGAATGTATTTCTTTTCCTATCGTTTAATATTTTATTTTTTTAATGGTTGCGACGACTGTGTGAAAATATTATTGTTTTTGTTGTTGTTGTTGTTTTGTATCTTATGTTTGGAAATATGTTAAATAGTGAGATTTCTTTCTTGAAATTTTTTTTCCATGTTTGAAATTTAATTGTTTTGGTCTATTATGGTAAGATGTTAAAATAAACATTTGGTAACAAAAAATAAAAACTATTTTTTTTTTATAAATTGAAATGTGGCAACATAGTAGAGACAATAAAAGATTTATTGAAAAATAGGGAAATTTATTTATGTATATGACAAATATAAGACTACCTATGTATTTAAATGATGAAAAATTTAACTTTCTGGAATTATTAATAGGACAGAGAAGGTAAGAAAAATTAATATAAAAAAAAATGTTAAAAATTATGAGATTGAGAAATTTTTACATTTTTTACATTACGTAAATAATGATGTAAACAATGTAAAAAATTGAAAAAATTCAAGACACTTTAGTTGCTGAATATAAATAAGGCTTGAAAAAAAAAGCTTATAATATTGGTTATTTGTTTTCTTTATTTGTTTACACTAGGTACGTATCAAAATTTTTATGAGGAAAATATTGAAAAATATTAAGTTTCATATCAAAAAAAGAAGGAATTGATACATTTATAGTTCGAAACTTAATACGTAATTGTTTAACTAATGTAAACATTATGTAAACAATTTAAAAATTCAAAAGGCGTTAGAATAAAAATTATTTTTAAATAGCAATAAATAACAAATAAATAAGAATTTTTATTTCGGGTGAAAAATTAAAATGAATTGATCTTTTTATTTACACCAAATTTGACCATCAATAGCAATAATCAAGCCATAATGAATGGGGTCTATATAGACCGCAATCAATATTTATGTTTATTTTTATTACAGACACAAAACAAATTCGTTGTGGCAACCATATTTATTGACAACGGAATTAGGAACAAGTTAATAACTAAATTTTGAGTTGATTGCATTAACAATTCTGTGGTCTTAACGGGAGATATTTTATCACAATAGAAAATTAATTTTCGTTTGACACAATCGAAAATTCAAATATTGAACTTTAGAACAATTCGTTAGGTGAAAGAAACGATAAAGATTTAAGTTTTATTGTTCTATTATATTTTAAATTAATGCCGTTTTCTTTTCTGATAATAAATATCGCATTTTATTTGCACTTTTTTCGAAAAGTGTATTTTTTCATATATTCTAAATTAAGTATAACCTAATTTTATACATCAATCGAAAGGTCTCAACATTTTTATTATTATCCTCTTTGAAGTCATGGGGTGAAAATATTCAAAAAAGGGGAAAAATGTGGAAATAGTCTCACACTACGACCTGAAAGAAGTCAATGGCTACAATTTTTTGCGATTTATGAGCGCTCGACTTTGAGACCTTTCGATTGATATATAAAATAAGGTTGCTCTTAATTTAGAATGTATAAAAAATACATTTTTCGAAAAAAGTGCAAATAATATGCGACATTTTTTGTCAGAAAAGAAAACGGCATAAGAAAACGCAAAGAAAAAAATTTGCTCCTTTGAAAGAAATGTTTTAAAATTCATTTATCTAATTTTTATTTTTTTAAATTAAGTTCTTTTTTTTATCGATTTGTTTAAACAAATTATATTTCTAATTAATATACCACACAAATTTTGAATGGATGTCGGAGGGTAAAATTAATCAGTTTTTTTAAATAGCACTTAAAGAAAATCAAAAAATTTAATTAAACATCTCTTTTTCTATTTTTAATTTAAATACCACACAAATTTTGTATGGACCCGGGAAGGTAAGATTCGTAAGTTTTTTAAATAACTCTTAAACAAAAATAAAAATTATTTAAACTCATCCTTTTCTGCTGCATAACTGAATAATTTTCTAACTCGAAAAGTTGCCTCTGAGTCTTGAAAAGGGTTAAAACATATTTTCAAAAGAAATCCGCTTGGGAATATATGAGACCTTGATGGGATAAGAGTTAAAAAGTAACACGTATAAATACCCATAAAAAAAAAATGCCCAATCTTCTTTTTATGAGAAATTTTAATAATTGGCTCTTTTTTCTTTTAATTTTACGGGATTTATAAAATATTAATAATATATAAACAATACGCAATAACAACTGAAGTAATTTATAAAATTGCATTATTTTTAAATTAGCTAAGATTTATTTTGAAGCAATAATTTGAATCAAAAGATCTGGGCTGTATTTTTATATTCAACAAAATGAATCAGCTGATAAAATATCAGAAAAATTTTTTAACTTAAAAAAATTTTTTTTTTCTAAACGAATGAAAAAATATCCCCCCCCCCCCAAAAAAAAGGCCTCTTGGCTAAAGAATGAAACTTATAAAAATTTTCCTTCAAAGAATTTTTAATAATTTTTTTAAACGTACGTGCTTTACATAAATTTAATAATATTTACTACTGAATTAATTTATAAAATTTATATATAAATTTTTTTGTACAAAACTTAAGCAAGAATTATTTTTTTCAGCAATAATTTGTATCACAAGATCAGGGCTGTATTTTTATATTCAACAAAATAAAGCAGCTGATCAAATATCAAAACAACAACAGCTGTTTTATTGATTTGAAAAGGTTAAGTTTTTGAAGCTTCTCATTCTCAGCTGTTTTCCTGATTTGAAGCGGTAAAATTTTTGAAGCTTCTAATACTCAAAATATTCAAGTTGCCAAATTTATGTTTAATCTAAAATTTTTTTTAAAAGTCAAAATATATTTGAATTTTTTTTTTTAGCGAAATGTCAAGTGGAATTTGCCTTAAATAAATGTCGTTAGTAAGAATCATATAATTGTATAGTTAATTTTGATATCGAATAAAAAAAATTTCTCAATATTTATGAAAATGAAAAAAAATAAATTTTAAATAAAGAATATTGTATATTTATTAATTATTTCTACACATAAAACAAATTTATGTTATAAAAAAAAAAAAAAAAAAAAAATCATAAAATAAAATTAAATAAAAAATATTTTTAAAAAATAACCAGTTTTTGTTGTACAAACAAAACTTTCTATAAGTATATTAATTAGAATTTATTAAAACATATTTTAAAATTTCACGTTTAACATTTAAAAAATTTCTTTCATTTAAAAAGAAAAAAAAAAGAGAAATTTATTAGTTGGGGGTTCTTTTTTTTAATTAAACTAATTGTTTGTTTCCAATTGTATAGATTTTGTGCCATAACAGACAGGTTCTCAATTGTTTGCTTTAGAAAAGAAGCATAAAAATATTTGTTAATTTTTAAAATGTCAAAATTTTAATTTTTATATTTCTATACTGATGCATTGATGATGACAAGTCAACAGGTTTAAGACAAATAAACTGACAAGATATTTAAAAACTCTGAAGTTTCACAACATTTTTTTTTTATGTATTTAACTATTATTTCAACATGTTATCGAAAGTTGACAAAAGAGAAAAAAATTATTTACACTGACCCCAAAAACAAAAAAAAAATATATAAAACCGTTAAACAGTTTTTATTTTCTGCATTCAATAGATAAGAATTATATGAACTGAAAACAAAAATTTAACACAAGAAAACAACATAAAAACACCTCATGAACAAACAAAAAAAAAAAGCAACAAAAATGATAAAAAAATTTAGGTGACACCAACAAAAAAAAAATAATTTACGAATTGCTTAATTTATCTATAGCAAAGAAAAATTAACATTTTTAATTAAACCATACACCAAGTACAAATAAATTTTTGTTTTTTTTGTATTCATTTACTTTTTTTTTTGTTAAAAAAAAATCAAATGAAATAAATAAAGATAATGCGATAAAAAAAGATTTCAGAAAAAATACTGTTTGCTTTTTTTTTTTAAGAAGAAAGACGATTTTTGCAAACAAATAACAAAAAGACAAAACAGAATCTGACAGAAATAAAAGACAATTGCCTTATAAAAATAAGTAAAATACAGAACAAAGAATAAAAATGTTATAAAAAAAATACAAAATTTGCATTTTTGTTAAATATGTATAAAAAAAAAATAAACAGAATACTTTGAACTTTGTTGAAAATACACAGTAAATAAATAAACACTTAATACTTAATTAACGGCCTAAAATTGAAATCAAAACAATTTCTAGTCAAAGAAATTGAAGAGAAAAACTTGGTTTGAAAAAAAAATTAACGAAATATTATGTTGTTATTATTTGTTGTTATTAGTTATAAAAATAATGTTTTTTTTTAGAAAATAAATTAACTGATAAATGAGTAAATGAAGAAATTATTGTAAATAAAATATCTAATTAATGTTTTTTTTTTCTTTAAATTATAATAAAAATAAATAATCATATTAATTTTTAACAAATTTTCTTTACAACAATTAGATATTTTACCTCAATTTTGCAACAATTGCATATTCTTCGATGTTGTTGGCATTTTTGTTAATATTATCATTTATCAGTCACTTTTATATCAGGTTTTTTGTTTGTTTTATTTATTATAACAATAAAACGGCCGAGAGAAAACAAGTAATCCACAATTTGTCCAATTTAAGAATGGAGAGAGAGAGAGAGAAAGAGAGAGTGTCTTGTTGAGTTTTAAAACGTGGATTTGATTTTAACACGATTTATTTTATTCACAGTTTATAAAAGAATTTTTTTTTTGTTGATAGATTTGACAGTTTTATAATTACAGTAATTATTTTGGGTATTTCTTTAAAAAAATCTGTTTAAAGTCTTTTAGGGCTTTCTCTAAATTTTGGGTTTTTATCAGTTTTAAGTTCCGTAACTAATTTAATTAATTAAGTGTTTAAAGTTTTTCAGTTATATTTTTCACTTAGTCTTCTTTAAATAGTTTATGTAGAACGGGTAGAGTAACTACAATTAAAAAGACCCTTTTGATTATAATTCTATTAAATATTACAAAAATTAGTTTTGGGTTGAAAGTTTGTTTTTATCTTTTAAATTTTATTTCTTTTATTATTATTTTTTTTTAGAATTAAAACAAAAGTTCTTAGATTGGAATTTCATTGACAACACATGTGCTTTTTTAAAATTTTATCAGGATTTTTTCTGTTGCCACGCAATAATTTTTAAGTTGACAATTTTAAAAAATGTTTGTTCTATTTTTAATCACTTTGAAGAAATGTGGTTTTAAGTTTGTGGTTTTTAAAGTTTAATTCTGTATAATTCCATTTATATAATTAATTTAATTTATGGTTTAAAAATTTTAAACGAAACGAATGACTGATAAACTTTTATGAAATCACTTTTTACAAGGTAAAAGCACAGTTGTTTTTCTTTAATTTAACTGATTTTTAAGTTTTTTTATTTATTAAAAACTAGATAGATTATTTTTTTTTTGCATATTTAGCAAAAATCTTAGGCATTTCTAATGAAAGTTTTATTTATCGTTCTCAAGATTTGCACTAATTTTTTGTTCTACATATTGATAAAGTCTACATATTAAGAAGATTTTTATTTATTTATAAATTAAATAATAACAAACTCCTTTTAAATTTTAAAAGTTCAGAGTTTTCTTTAATTATATTTAATTTATTTTTAAAATTTTTTATTATTTTAAATTTCTTTTCAAAACTTCTCTCTCTTAAATTTTAACTGTTTTATGAGTTTTTAGTTAATAATATTAATTTTTGAATTAACCACTACTTTTTTATAATTCAAATTTTTTTTATATTTTTTTTTCAAATAATTTTTCGTTAATTTTTTTTTCCAACACTTAAATATTTTATTTTAAAACACCTGTTTTGATTTTAAAAATTTTTTTTGAAAACTTACTTTTTGGAATTACGTTTTGTTGTTTGTTTCGAAAACATGGGAATTTTGTCAACAATTAATTGCATTTCTTGAAATCCTTGTCAATATAAAATAAGAGAATTTTTTTTTTGTAAGATTTGCTAAAAAAATTCTCTATATTTCATTAAAAAAAAAATATAAATCAGCAAATATTTAATAAATCCATAATTTTTCTGATGTTGTTTTTTTTTTTTTTTGTAATTTTTATAATAATCAGCTATTAATTAATCCGTTAATTGCTTAAGAGAGATTTGAGATTTGTATTGTTGTTTTTCTTTTAGTTTTTTGTTGTTTTTTTGTAATACTGTTTGTGATGAAATGTTATCCAGTTTTGGTATTGAAATAAATTGTTTGCAAATCAACAGGAACTTTTTTTATTAATTAAAAATAAATTATTTTGGTTTGTTTGAAAAAATAAAAATTGGAATTATTTTTTTTTATTTAAAAAATACTGTTTTGTTTAAAAAATTTTTTTTCTTTTGAAATATTTCTTTAAAGAAATAATTTTTGTTTATATTTTGGTTTCGTTTATGTTTTCACATTTAAAATTCAAACTTTTCTTAAAACTTTCTTGTTGCTGTTATTTTATTATTGTTAATTATTACTTTGTTTTGTTTATAAAAAGTTAGTGTGTTTTGTTGTTGTTGTTTGTTTGTTTTATGGGCCTGTTACTGTTTTCTTGGCCAATGTAAATGCTTTTTAATTTGTGTTTTTTTTTTGTTAATAAAAAAACAAACTTGGTAAACAAAAAATTTCACTTGCTACACTTCACTTGTCTTCAATTGTAACCGGTTTTTTATTTGAAATTTCTTCAAATAATTTTATTTTTATTTTTATTTTTTTTTTTTACAAATTTTCTCTTTTATTTAATAATTTGTTTTTATTTGTAAAAACACTGTAGGATTTTAAATATTTTCCCTTAATTGTGTTTATTATTATTAATTTTTTTTTGTTTCTTTGAAAAAAGATTTAACTTTATTAATAATATTTTTTTTTTGTTTTTAATAAGCCGTGTCACGCGTTAGATATTTAAAACATGACGACATTTGACAGCAGCCAGAAAGGAACTAAACAACCGCCAGAGTCACGACACCGCACAAAACTCACTGACTGACGACAATGGCGATTATGAAGACAACAAAACGTATGAAACGACATCGACATTATGAACAATAATAAAAAAAAAAAAAAAAATATATAACCAAACCAAACACACACATTCACACACACACACATTGCAAACAACAGCAGCAGCAGCATGTATACACGAAAACGTAAAAGCAATGAAAATGAAACGAAAAAAATTACTACAACAAAAACAAACACCCAACAAATACTTTATACATTCGTAAGTATAGTGATGGCAGGCAGGGCAGGGCAGGGCTGGGCCGGGCAGTTTAACCGAAACGTTTAATACCAATAACAAAATAATGTTCGTTTAAAACATATCAAACTCCCTCATGCCACTCATATTTAAACCGATGGTATCGCATACAGATACGATACATTTGTATCCAACAGATACAGATACTTTCTTTACCTTTTTTTTTTCTTTTTGTTTGCCTCACATTAAAATTTAAGTTCTGCAACATGTTGGGCCTCATACCAAACCTGTCATACAACCTGCAACTTCAAACACAAATTTTTTGTTCATTCGAATTTTTTTTTTCTTCTGGATTTTGTTCGAGTGTAGTGTAGTGTTTTTGATGTTGATACAACAAACCAAATTAAAATATTTTACGCTCCCATTATTGATTTCGGAGCAGTGAGTGCTAGTTAATGTAATGTAATCTATAAAATTTTGTAGTAAATAAAAAAAAAAACAAATATTTAGCCATATCTCCGCCTTTACTTCATTGTTGGTAGAAAATTGGTATGACCAACTTGCAGACATGTTTCGGCACCAACTTTATAGAGTGAAGTGTGCAATTTGTTTTTTTTTTGAATTTCAGTTTGCTTTTCGGTTCAAATTGATTTAGTCTTGTAATATTTTTTTTATTTATTTCTTTTTCAGGCATATCTATACAATATTTGTTGTTGTTATTTTGTAATATTGGAGTAAAATGCTTTGTTGTCATTTAAATTTAAATTTTACAAATTTTCTTAGCTAATTTTCGGCCAATGATCCATTTGGGTAAAACTTATCAATTAAAATGAAACTTTTTTCAATATGTTTACCTAAGAATTTGTAAAAATTTTGATACGATAAAAATTGATAAGTTCTTGACAAAAGTTACCTACATATCGGTATGCGAAAAAATATTAATATTTTTAAATCCTTGAGGGGTGAAAAAAAATTTGTACCTATCCCTTGGAGGCTCTGATGAAATAAAATAATATTTGATAATATTTGATTAAACAAAAAAAAAAAAACCGGGTTTAAATATTTTTTGGTCTTGGACTATTGGATGGATATTGAAATATAATGATAAATAATAATAACATTGAATTCAGAACGCATAAATACTTTTCATTAAGGGGGGACATTACATTCGCGGCAGAGAAAACAGACCTTTTTGAAAAAATTCATAACTCAGTCAAAAACAAACATTTTTCCATTTTTTTTTTTTTATTATTGAACAAATTACAAGAAAAAGAATTCAAAAAAATATATTTTTCACTCCAACATGGTTTTATAGAGCTCCAAACTGGCGGCAGAGAAAAAAAACGGGGCCTCGTGGTTGCAGCGCTAGGAGTCGCAAAAATTTTCCGATCTGGAAAAAAATTACTTTTTTAAATCTTAACAAAATTGGTTATCGTATGACACGAGCTTTTTTTTAATTTTTGGTGATGTTCCAAATTTAAAAGTGTGTTTTTTCGAAAAAAAAATATTGACTTTAAAAATTCATAAAAATTCGAAAAAAAAATTTAAAAAAAGCTCGTGTCATACGATAGCGAATCAAGTTTAAAAAAATACAAAAAAAGTTTCGTCAAAAAATGAACTCGCTAGAGCCGCAACCAGTACGAAAAACATGGTTTCGAGATAAACGCGTTCAAAGTTTGTGAACAAAAAAAAAAAAAACATCATTGTACGGTTTGACATTTAAAATTGTAGAAAATGTTTTTGAGTCTCCATCTCCGATGTAATACTGATATTTGACACCATATAGTAGTTCAGATCTTTGAAACATTGTCAAAATTGCATCCGGTTCAATTTTTCCTGCGCTGCCGCTATGATTCATGGAGCACGATGCTTCATGCTCTGATAACAATATATCAAAGTCTGCATTGTTCAAATTAATATTAAAAATGCGCTCTCACTAATTCGGCTGTAACTTTTGAACCCGTAGGAATTTTTCCATGAAATTTTTTTTCTTAGAATCTTAAGAATATTTACTAAAATACAAAATTATAAAAAAGTCGATTTCAAAAAACGGCCAATGTCATGTCCCCCCTTAAAAAATCTTTGTTTTGACTTGGGAAAACTAAAGTGTTGACATTTGAAGGTTTCTTTTCGCAGTGACTACATTAAAAGCTGATTCTGCTGAGGTGGCTGGGGTACATAGAATTCTCTTTTAAAAGAAATTGTCCAATCATAGTCGATCAATTCATCATTTAAAGGTTCTTCTATTAAGTGGTTTAGTATTGGGCGAACTATCGAAATCGAAGATCTGTTAGAGCACAAAATATCAGTAAGAAGGAATGTAATAAGAGCAAATTTTCACACACTTGTATGGAAAGCGGCTGATCTCTTTCAAGTGGTAGTTCATTAACAGTTATTACCGAAATTCTTTGAAATTTTAAGGACGTAATGTCGTCGTATTTTTATTTTTATTTAGAATGTATAAATTTGTACCATGTATTCCTTAATTATTTTTTGTACATCGATGTTAAACTTGCATGGAGTGCATTTTTTCGTATATTTGTATGGAAAGTAGCTGATCTTTTTCGAGTTTTAGTTCGCCGATTCCACAATTTTCCTTGGAATAGTTTGAAATTTTTGGGATGTAATATCTTGAAATCAATAACTTCAGAACATATAAATTTTTAAAAAGTCGTGAATGAAAATTTTTCGGTAAAATTACATCAAACTTGAAATAAGAGCAAATTTTCGCACATTTGTATAGAAAGCGGCTGATATTTTTCAAGTAGTAGTTCACCAACAGTTCAGTTATTGTCGGAAAGCTTTGAAATTATAAAAACGTAATGTCCTCTTATTTGCAATTTTAGAATGTATAAATTTATACCATGTGTTCCTTGAATATTTTTTGTAAAAGGATGTCAAACTTGGTTGGAGTGCATTTTGCCGTATATTTGTATGGAAACTGGCTGATCTTTTTCGAGTAGTGATTCGCCAACAGTACAACTATTACCAAAAATCTTTGAAAGTTTAAGGACGTAATGTACTGTTATATGCAATTTCAGAATGTATAAATTTGTAACATCTGTGCCGTAAATATTTTTTGTAAATCGATGGAAAACTTGCACGGAGTGCCTTTTTCATATATATTTATGGAAACTGACTGATATTTTTGGAATAGTATGCTGCGAATAGCACATTATTAGTCTAAATGGCTTAAAAATTTAAATGAGTCATCTAAGGATATAGTCAGTTGCAATAGTTGAAAAAAAAAACATAAATAATTTTTTTTTTAATATTTGTGTTTTTCATTATTGATCTTTTTCGAGTAGTAGTTTGCCCATCCCACACCTTTCATCCGAGTGCAGCAATATTTTAGGAAAATAATCTGTTGATATGAGGGACTACAAAATGTATTAATTTTTACCATGTATTTTTGTATGGAAAGTGGTCAAGATTTTCGAGTACTAATTCACCAAAAGCACAATTATAGGCGGATTACTTTGCAATTTTTAGAAGATTTTGTTCATATGTAGTCAACTGCAAACTGTGAACTTTTTTACCACGTCGTCATTGAAAACTTTTTTGTGCAATAGCATCAAACTTGAAGTAAGATCAGATTTTCACACATTTGTATAGAAAGTGGTTGATATTTTTCGAGTAGCTGTGCGCCCATAGCTTAATATTTATCGGTATAGCTTAACTTTTTAATTTTTTTTTATGGTAAATTACGAGCAGTAAAAAAAAATTTTTTTGTAATTTTTTATTTTTAACCTCTCTTTTAACTCATACTCTCGGTCTGTCTGTCTGTCTGCCATGGGTGGACCCCATTCCCCCTTATCCGATCGATCTCAAAATTGGTCCATACACTTGCTCTGAAAAAAAGATTAACTTTGACTTAATCACGCACAGTCACGCGTGGTCACGCACAGTCGCGGAGTGATCTAAGTGTCATTTCCCCTTTTCCGGTCGATCTCAAACATGGTCCATAGACTTGCTGTGAAAAAAAGATTAACTTTGGTTTAGTCACGCACAGTCACGCGTGGTCACGCACAGTCACGGAATGATCTAAATGTCATTTCACCTCATCCGATCGATCTGAAACTTAGTCCATACACTTGCTGTGAAAAAAAGATTAACTTTGACTTAGTCACGCACAGTCACGAGCAGTCACGGAGTGATCTAAATGTCATTTACCCTCATCCGATCGATCTGCAACTTGGTCGATATACTTGCTGTAAAGAAAGATCAACTTCAACATAGTCACGCGCAATCACGCATAGTCACGCACAGTCACGGAGTGATTTAAAACCCATTTTCCCTTATCCGATCGATCTAAAACTTGGTCGATAGACTTGCTGTGAAAAAAGATTAACTTTGACATAGTCACGACCAGTCACGGAGAGATTAAAACCCACTTCCCCTCATCCGATGGATCTGAAACTTCGTCCATAGTCTTGTTGTGGCCAAAGATTAATTTTAAGATAGTCACACACAGTCACGCACAGTCATGGAGAGATTCAAAACTCATAAGCATAAGAAAAGAAAGAGTTTTAATAAAAATTTTGTTTTTATGGGTTAGATTATTATTTTTTATTTTGTGTTTTTTGTCGAGTAGTAGTTCCTACAGGTTTCAATTTTTGCGGGATATTTTTAAACTTTATGGAAGTATTCTCTTTACGTATACAGCCCTAAGAAATATAATTTTTTTTATCAAGACATTGTGGAAAATACTATCAAACTTCAAACAATAGCATATTTTCACACATCTGTATAGAAAAAAGTTAATATCAGTCGAGTATTACTTTACCGGCACACCAATTTTGGTCAGAATATTTTAAAATTTTTACTGAGAAATCTATGTCTATAGTCGATTACAGACCGTTTAAAAATTAAAAAAAGAAGTGTTTTATACACTTTCTGTTTTTTTACCGGAAAACTTTTGACCTAGTCCCATCTTTTGTTGTACTGAGTGAATCACTTCCTGAGTCGGTTTAGCAATGTCCGTTCATCCGTCTGTCCATCCATGTACACCTTGTAATTAAACTACAGGTCACAAATATGTTTCGATAAAATGTAGTACATAAACTTCTACCGGTAATAGGATGAACGCAAATTGGTGAAAATAGGTTCATATTCAGACCTAGTACCCATATAAATGACTCCTATGAGATCGACTTAAATTGCCATAATATCCAAATTATCATATAGATCTCGGTCAAATTGGGTTTGTGTATTCTTATTACTATTTATTATTATTTGTCAGTAGTCTAAAAATAAACCCTATAGGACAATTCATAGTCATAGCTCCCATATATAGCTGCTACCCGATCTTCACTTAAATTAATCAAAAAAATAAAAATATTGCACAGACTTTTCTTAAATTTGGTTTGTATATGTTTTTGCAAAAAAGTAGTGACCTTACCATATATGTTCAGGATCGGTATATTTTTCGAACTAGTCCCTATATAAATATAGCATCCGATATGAACTTTTTCATATCCGAAGGCAAAAAAATTAATAACAATTCCACTCAAATCTGGTTTATGCTTATTTTCTATATTCAATACGGTATATATAGTCGGTCTTTCTTACTTCTTTTTAACTGTTTTTTTTTTTTAAAATTTGAAAATATTTCAGGAGAGTAATCTAACAATATAAATGACTCGAAAAAATTTTTTTTTTGTAAAATAATGTCAAACGTCTATTGTGTGCATATTTTTGAAAAATGGTCGAGTTTTTCCGAGCAGTAGTTTGCCCACGCCAGTATGACAGTCCAATTCAAGTGAAATTTATGGATGATATTCCTGGTACTTTTACGATTCCAAAAAGTATATATTTGTTAACATGAAAAATATTAAGTTTTTACTAATCGAGCTACTCGTTCGGCTCTGGTAAACAATGAGCTACTGGAGCTTTGAGTGATCGGGCTGGACCGTAGACACTAATTGAGATATTGAGGTGAAATTTATTCCACATATGCTACATTTAAGAATGAAGTTTGATCTTGTTTATATTACTACCGTAGATAGTTTGCAGCGATCGATTCTTGGTAGCCGACTTTCCATCATTCTTGCACAGTTATCGGCAATTTCGTGTTCTATATGGTTCCTAAGCTCTTGGATTTCTTGGTTTTGATTGTTCGCATAAGTCAGCAACTAAACCTAAGCCCATAGCGGATCATTTAATTACCGAACTTCGTCCTCAATAGATCAATTGTTTGATCAGGTGTCCGTCATTTGGCATCATCTTGTTGGAATCACTTATAACTGATGTCAAGTTTATCCAATTATGGTCCAAAATTGACTTGCAGTATGGCATATTAATGAACTCAATTGAACGTAACATGGCGATCATGCTCATGGCGGTCTAATCATACCCCTGGCATGAAAACCCTGCCATACTGTCACCTTTTGTTAATGCAATGGAGTCCCTTGAAACTCATCTTGGTTTTTGGTTGTTCAATTACACAGACTTTACTTGTTGACAAAGCTGAAGTAATACATCCATAAAGTTCCGACAACCAGCTTACAATTTCTATGATAATTTTTACTAGCAGATACCAGCCCTCGAAATTCGCGTACAAATTCTAGGAAATTTTATTTTTCCATTTAATAAATTATAGACCTTACGACAATTCACAATACAACACGTTTTTGGTTTATGTACAAAATAAATTTTCAATTCAACGCAATTGTTATTGTGAATGAAGAAAACAAAGTCATTTTTTTTGCAAACACGTTAACAAATTTAATAAACACACACATAACCTTGTATAATCTTATGTATGTGTTAGTAGCAACACTAAATGAGCATAACTCCAAAAAAATGTAAAAATTTAAAAATTTGTAACTCTGGTGGACAACTAAAAAGAAATACCTTTCAAATAAGATACGCTTGATTAAAATCGGGAGAAAACTGTTGAACAAATCATCGGTTACAAGAAATCGCCTCACCTATTAATATTATAGATTAATTTCCAAACGTTGCTGGCTCGTGAACTTCAGCATTGATAAAAATGTAATCACTGTCTAATGTTTTGGCATTAACAGATAAAAGAGTTATGCCCCTATTGAGAAACCCTAAATTTGGTTTATGTGTGTTTTTTGCAGAGATAAATCATTAGTCCAAACCCTGTAGGGACATTTTGAATCATAGTCCTCATATAAAACTGCTCACTGCTCACTGATTTAAAACAAAAAGCTTCATATAAAATGAGAAATGTTCGTTAACTTAACGTGACAAAAACAATTCACAAACTCAATATTCTGAATAAAAATTATTTTCTCTAATATTTATTTGTATATACTTTATTTTTTAAAAATGCTGCACATCTTCGTGGAATGGAATCAATTAAATTCGATAAAACCTCGCCAGAAATGCCTTTCCAAGCGATTTCAGCTTGGTGGAAAAAGTCGTGCTTATTTTTGCATGCATTGCGAATTATTTCAAGATCTACAATTTCCCATAGATTCTCTATGGGATTGAGATTAGACGATTGTGCTGGCCACTTAAAGACATTGATCTTATTCTCAACAAACTGCACTTTTACACAGTTAGCTGTCTGTTTGGGTTCGTTATCCTGCTCATATATCCACTTTTATGGAATATCCTCCTCTGTGCGTGGTATCATAACATTTTGTAAGATGTCCTTGTAAATAAAATGATCTTTTATGCCGTTTATCTTATGGTTTGGTCAAATTCCATAAGCCAAAAAACATCATCAGACCATTGCGTTAGCTGCAAACCGTCTGAGACCTTTAAATTGAACTTCGATTCATTAGAAAAAAGTACGGTTTTCTATCGAGCAGTAGTCCAGTTAACGCGTTCATTTGAAAAATCGAGCCGGGACCGTCTATTCGTTTGGGAAATAAAGGGATTTTTGCGGTTCTGTAAATTGATAAGCCACATTCTACAGCTTGTGTTTATAACTGAGTTGCAATAGACGTTTTTATTTAAATAACACAGAATAATTGGAAATCTTATGCCGTTTTCTTTTCTGACAAAAAATGTCGCCCTTTTTTGCCCTTTTTTCGAAAAGTGTATTTTTTTATATATTCTGAATTAAGAGCAACCTTATCTTATATATCAATCGGAAGATCTCAAAGTCGAGCCCTCATAAATCACAAAAAATTCGAGCCACTGACTTCTTTCAGGTCATTAGTGGGAGAATATTTCCCCATTGTTCCCCTTTTTTGAATATTTTCACCCTATGACTTCTAAGAGGATAATAATCAAATTTTTATTGTATTTATGAACACAGCACTTTGAGACCTTTCGATTGATATATAATACAAGGTTGCTTTTAATTCAGAATATATAAAAAAAATACACTTTCCAAAAAAGGGCAAAAAAGGGCGACATTTTTTGTCAGAAAAGAAAACGGCATTACAGTGAGTGAATTTGGGTGGGTGAATTCTGAATTTGCCAATATAGTTTTTTGATAAATTCGCGTTAAGTCCTGAAATTATGTTTTTTTTTGTGTGTTCTCTATTGCACAAGGCAACAAAAAAATAGATAAACGAAAAATAAAGTATTTTTTAGAGATGCCAAAACAATGGAAACTTTTTAACTTCCGTACCAGAGTTGATTAAAACAATAAAAAATAAAAGTTGGTATAAAAAATGTATAAAATCTTAAAAGTTATTTAAATATTTATATTTTCTTCAATTTTCTTTCAACTGGTTTTTTGATTACAATTCTATTTTTCAATGTTTGAATCTTATAACTAATTATTATAAAATAAAAGCAAGAATATAGTTTTGTGAAGCATAAAAAACCTGAATAAAAGATGATTTTTTTGCTGGTCTTCAGCAAAAGGGAATTTGGGGGAAATATTCCATGAATAAATCCATAATTTCAAAAATGATCAAGAAATATCGTGAAAAACTTACCGTGACGACTTAAGATCTAGGTGGTAAGTCAAGCATAGGATAATTTAATAGCAAAAGAGTTCAAAAAATGTTTCAAAAATGCCACCTAAAGATGTCATTGACAATCTGAAACAAGAATATGTATGTGCTCGAACTGTTTCCCAACGAGCAATTGAGGCTGATCTTAGTTGTTATCTCCCTGTGGCTCGCATAAATTTAGCTAAAGAACACATGAACTGGTCACGATGAAATTGAAATAATACTTTCAGATGAGCCCAACTTTTATTTAAGAGCCCATGATGAAAGACCGTTTGTACGACGATCAAAGGAAAAAGACTAAACCCAAAATATACAAATAAAACTGCTAAGTTTTGCGGCGCAAATATTATCGTATGCGATTGCTTTTCGGGCCAAGGAATTGGATACAGGCGAATTCTAAATAACGTTATGAAAATATGCCCTTGGTCTGGATGTTCCAACATGACCCAAAACTCACCTCTAAAGTTGTAACCGAATACCTACATATAAACTAATGCAGTTAGTATGTTGAAATGGCCAGTCCAATCACCACATCTTAATTCCATAGAAAATCTATGGGAAATTGTAGATCGAAAAATATGGACACGAAATTTCGTAAACAAGACATATCTCAAAGAGGCAGTTAATTCAGAGTGGGAACAAAATTTCAGTGGATATTATCAATGCTTGTTTAATTAAGAAATATGCGTTATAACTTTTTTTTTAGAAAGTACTTTTTTGTCCAAGATAACAATAACGAGGCAATGTCACCTAAATGAAACTCTGCAGAAACTGCCTCACATTTTCATGCATTGCAATGGTCCGAATAGATAATTTCTTCTGATCATATCTATTTTATGTAAGTATATTTGAAGAATATAGTATTTCAGCATTAATTCCGAAAAAAGTAATTGGATAACAATAATAGTTTAAAAAATATTCAGGAATTTATGATGACACTCAGTTTTAGTTTAGTTTTAGTTTTTCTTTGTCAAAAAAAGGTAAAATTTATCGACCTTTGTGTTTTGATTGCAAAGAAATTAAAGGTGGGAGTGTATTCTTTAGATTTAATAAATAAAATTCGGATAACATTATATACTTTTGAACAAAGTTATAAATTTAATAAAAAAAAGTCACACGAAATTTAATTTCATTAATTCAAAGAAACACGATATAAAATGGTGAATACTTTTAGGACCATGTGTTTAAGAAGCTGAAGAAGCTCGAAATAAGCACCATAGAAGGTATAGACTAATGTTCTCCAGAAAGTGCAACAGAGTCGCAACAAATACTGATGTTTTCCATCGCCTTCTTGTATCGTCAGATCCTTATATTAATAGCATAATACGTCAGCCTCATAAACAAGTTGTGGAACTAGATAATGTCGTTAGTGAAATGATAGAAGATGAATAAAAGTCTATATTTGCATATACGTAAAAATATTTATAGTCATTATATCGTTTATCTTGTTTCTGCTTGTTTTTTTTCATGGAAAAATATTGTTACTTATAGCTTTTAAGCCGAACTACAAAACTCTTTCAGTTTATTTCAAAAACAAAATTTTTAAATAAAAAACAATTTTTTGGGTTATATGGGCGGTGGGCGTGGCATATTTGCAAACATCTTTACTTCATATTATTAATAACTTGAATCAAGTTACATGGCTTTTAATGAAGAAACAAAAATTCCGGGTATGTGGGCTTCATCTACGATATCACTGTGGAACAAATTCAGGTTAGCAAAAGTTAGGTCGATTCTGAGAGTGATGGGTGAAAATAGAGGCTAAATTAGAAGACCCGTATCGCGGCGTTTGTTTATGTTAGTTCGAATTTTTTTTTTTTAATCGACCTTCGAACTTTGCAGTCAAATGCCGATTTTCAGCGTAATGTTTATATGGTTTTTTAGCTATAACTCGTCGACTAATTGATATTTTTCAATCTCTAAAAGCCAAATTATTGCTAGAGACCTGTGCAACAATTAAAATTTTTTAAAAAATTAATTTAGAAAATTTTTGTGATGCTTATGAAGCAAAATGTTGGAAAAATTATTTTTTTTCATGCTTTTTGAAAATATTTTCCCCAAAACTAAGTCTTTTTTGCTTTCTGTTTGATCTATAATATGCTTCTCAGTTTCTTCAATAAATTTCATTTGGAAAGAAAATGGTCTTAGTCGATAATTTTCGTTAAAAATCCCAAAACCATTAAATAAATAGCGATTTAGATAGAAGTAATTAAAAAGGGAAGTTCCAAGAATTAGGAATTAGTAAAACAACTTTTTTGTTTTCAACCACCGCACAGGTAGCGATTTTTTTTATTTCGTACAAGCGAACTAATTTCAAAAATGAAGATTCAGTTAAGATTCGAAGCTCAGCCGAAGCTAATTTCTTTTAATTTTCGCTCGGTCGTGATAAAATTCGCAATTAATTTTTTTGGAACTTATTTCACATTGGACGGAAATGGCCCGAAGACAATAGGCTACACGAAAGTCCTGTTCCTGAAATGAAAATTTTGTTGCCGTTGCTCCACATTAAACTTGGCATTGCAAAAATTTTTTTGAAATGTATCGCAAAAAGACCAGCAGTATTCAACCGCTTAAAAGACTTTTTTTTTGCTTTCTGTTTGATCCACTTAAAACTTACTTAAAACTTTTCATAACTAACATTTAAAAAATATATTTTTTAAATATTTTTATAATTTAATTTTCAATGTTTCTTCAAAACCAACACAGATTAATTTGGGGGTAGTCACGCACAGTTACGGAGTGATCTAAATGTCATTTCCCCTCATCCGATCGATCTGAAACTTGATCGATAGACTTGCTGTGAAAAAAGATTAACTTTGACATAGTCACGTAAAGTCACTCACATTCACGATGAGATTCAAAACTCTTGTGCATAACAAAAGAAAGAGTTTTAATAAAAACTTTGTTTTTATGGGTTATTTTCAAGTTTGGAAATAGAAAATAATCCGAGGGAACTAAATCTGGCGAATAAGGTGCATGATGAAGCAATTTTTTGAAGATAATGAATAAATTTTATCCGATACGTACCCTAAAAAAAGACACCGTAATCTTGCTGCAGATGGAACTATCTTCGCCTTCTTTAGACACAATTCTCCCATTTCAGTTCACTATTTTGACTATTCCTTTGTTTCAGGCGTAAAGTGGTGGTCGCTGATTTTATTCTATTGTGAGCAAAAGCAGCACCCATCTTGCGGATGGCTTTATTTTCTCAAAATTGTCGGTAAATATGCAATGTATACCTTCAGCCGAGGATCATCCGATACCATTATATGAATTTTCTTAGCCGTTTCTGGCGTGGCCACCTCAGTTGGTCGACCACTACGGTGTTCGTCTGGGACAAAGGAGCAGACTCGCTCAGAGTAGAATGTAGCTCGGCTAGGTCACTGAGGTCGTTTTACTTTTGATGGTTCAAAAAGAAAACACAACCGGAATTATGCATCAGTTCGGATTTTTCTGGGACCGCCCTCGTATAATCAGTCAATAGCTGACCATAACTTTCGTACTTGTTGATTTTAAATTAGTGAAATCACTATAACATAAGACACATTACTTTGCTAACGATACTGCTATGGAATTAGACCCGAATGATCAGTGATATAATATTATAATTCTTGCTCATAATTGACTTGAAAACCTAATTATTTCTGGTACATACATATGAAATCACAATTTTCCTAACAATACCCGTACTGTAAAAGTTAAATTTTATTAGTTAATTATATTTATATTTAAGATATAAAAAAACTTGGATTTTCGAGCCGGTTTACATTTTTTACAAACTAATTATGCAAACAATTGACCTGTTCATTATAATAACTTAATTTACAAAATCTATTAAAAGTATCTTAAGTATGTAATAATACTATAAAAATAAAGTTATACAGAGTACTTAGAAAAAACCGACTTCAGAAAAAAAAAATACACAAATAGCTGGCGATTTTAAAATGATTTAAATAAAAGAGAAAAAAACAACAACATATATATCAACAGCAAAAAACAAAAAGTATTGACATATGTGCACATAATTACGGAATATACACGAGAAAAATATAATAAGCGAAAAACCAACAACAACAACAACAACTACAATAAAAATGAGCTTCAAATAAAGTAAGTACGAGTAATAGTATGAAATACTCATACCATACGCAGTATCATGGTACTCGCATCACGATACTACTCTACTCAATTGTTTTGTAGAGTGTAGTGTAGTGTAGTGTAGTGTAGTGCAGTGCTGTGAGGTGTGGTGTGGTGTTGTATGCGTATAAAAATGTAAAGTTGTTGTGTTTTGTTACGATTATGTATATTGAATTAAGTATATAAATTGTGTCGCCCAAAAGACTACCAACGACCGACCCCAAGACCAAATACAAAATTAATCAGCTACAACAAATGCAAAATATAAACTAAAATACGTAAAACTAACAACCCAATCGAGCACACACAGAAAATCAAACTAATGCAAAAATATGTAAAAATGTTGAACACTCAGCTTTGAAGACTCTTTTAATACCCTTTTCAATAAATAAAGTAAATATTAAGAGAGATTTTGCTTCAAAACCGGCATATTTCCAATAAAAAATCGAAACAAAAAATCGGAAAATAATTTTGATACTTTATTCATTTTTTAATGGCAGCAAAAAAAAAACCAATGGAATATTTTGAATTAAACAAGACTATACGATACCCTATAACATGCGTTAGAGACTCTAGCTCTTAGGTTCAAATAATTGGATAAAGAAAATAAGCATAAATCATATTTGAGGGCGTTGTTATTAATTTTGTTGCTTTCGGATATGAAAAAGTTCATATCGGATGCTATATTTATGTGGGGACTAGGACCATATTTGGTAACTTGTTTTTTTTTTGCAAAAATATATAAAAACAAAATTTAAGAAGCAATATTTTTGTTTTTTTGATAGATTTAAGTGAATATCGGGAATCACCTTCATATGGGGGCTATGACTAAGAATTGTCCTAAAAGTCTTATTTTAGGACTACTGATTAATGGATGTAATAAACACACATAAACCTAAGATTTAAATGGACACACAGATAGACGGATGGACTTAGAAACGGAAGGACGGAAACATCGCTCAGAAAGTGATTCTGAGTCTGAACGAGTATCTCGAGTAGTAAAAACTAAAATTTTTCATGTTTGAAAGCATGCAAAATGATATATATAAATATCTCGTGCAACAAATATTTACTTTTTGGAATCGTACAAGTACCAAGAATCACATCCTTAAATTTTACTTGAATCGGAGTGTCCTACTGGCGTAGGCAAACTACTATTCGAAAAAGCTCGACGACTTTCTATACAAATGTTTGAAAATATTCACTTCGTAGATGTTTGACATTATTTTACAAAAAAAATTTCCTAAAATACATGGTATGATTTTTTATATATTTTGAAATTAGTTGTATTGAAAGATTAGTCTCTTGAAATATTGAAACATTCCCATAAAAAGCTATGGAGTGGGCTAAGTACTATTCGTAAAAGATCAGCCACTTTCTACTCAAATTTATGAAAATATGTTCTTCGTATATGTTTGATGTGTTATTTTCAAAAACATTTTTTAGAACATTTGGAAAAAACCTATTAGTATATCAATTTGAACTAGTATAGCCCAGCACTCGAAATTCGAGTGCAAAATCTAGAAAATATTAATTTTTCATTCAATTTTTGTCTTCCAATATTTTTTTAAATCTATATATATAAAAAATTTATGAATATTTAAAAGAGCCTAAAGATATGTTAATCAATTTCAGCAATTCACAATTCAACACAGAGCGTCTGATATATAATTTAATTTATATTTTATTTTATTTAATTTAATATATTTTTAAGACATATTAAACATAAATTTTATCATTCTCAGCTTCTCCTCCATATGAACTATAACTATGCCAATTTTCATAATCCTCCGTACCCGCATATTGCTTAAAAAGGGAACTAAAAATATATCAAAGCATTCCGACAAAAATGGTGGCGTGTGGGAGCAATTACTCGAAAAAATCTGAATTTTTGCAAAAAGGGTGAAAAAATTTTTTTAATTTTTTCACTGCCTGTAATTGACTATATTCATAGATTACTCATAAAAAATTTTTAAAACTTTCCAAACATTTCAAATATTCCACAATGAATTAACGAAAAATTATATTCGTTAGAGCTGTATATATAAAGAGTAGGCTTACTTCAAGTTTTAGAGCATTCCGCCAAAAATTTTAGCTTTGGGGAACTACTGCTCGACAAAAAAGAGAAAAAATAATAAAAAAAATTTCCAAAAAAAATATATTTTTGTTTACTGCCCGTAATTAACATTATACACAGATGACTCATTTAAAATATTGCGGCATTCCGATTAAAATTGTACTCTGGGCGCACAACTACTCGAAAAAGATCAGCCACTTTCTATACAAATGTGTGAAAATTTCCTCTCATTTCAAGTTTGATATAACTTTTAAAAAAAATTCCATCACGACATGCTAAAATTTTTTACTTTTTGTAGTTGCAAATATATCAAGATAATCTTCTGCAAATTTCAAAGCATTCCGACAATAATTGTGCTGTTGCCGAACTACTACTCGAAAAAGCTCAACCACTTTCCTTACAAATATATAAAAATATGCACTCCATTGACATTTGAAAGAACACATGGTATAAATTTGTACTTTATAAAGTTGGAAATATGAGTATAGTACGTACACCAAATTTCAAAGTAATCTGGCCACAATTGAGGCTCGGACGAACTACTACTCGAAAAAGATCAGACTCTTCCCATACAAAAGTGTGAAAATTTGCTCTTAATTCATGTTCGAGATAATTTTACAGAAAATATTTCATAATGACTTAGTTATGACTTAGTTATATTTTTTAGAGTTGAAAATGTAAGGAGAGTATTTATTTAAAATTTCAAACGCTTCCGACAATAATTATGGGATGGACGAACTACTACTCGGAAAAGCTCGACCACTTTCGATATGAAAATATACACTCCCTTGAAATTTAGTATCGATTTACAAAAAAATATTTAAGGAAGTCATGGTACAAGATCATATTTTTTAATATTGAAAATACGAGGACATTACGTTCTTAGAATTTCAAGGTATTCTGACAATGTTGACGTACTAATACTCGAAAAACATCAGCCACATTCAATACAAATATGAAAAAACTGTACTCCATGTAAATTTGAGATCGTTTTACAAAATATATTTAAGAAACCAATGGTATTAAGATTCTCAATTATTCTGTGTTTCATTTGAATACTAAATTACTATGTCCTTATTGAGAAACACAATATACAGTGAGTGACAATAAGATAGAAACAAAATATATATTTTTGATGACTTGAACGGTCACTATCAAAAAATTGAATCATAAAATTGAAAACTATTTTATTAATTCAAAAATTTTTTAAATTTCTATATTTAAAAAGAAAAAAAATTAACATTAATTAGCTTAAGTTAGGAAAAATAAGAGAACTTAAAAGTATTAAAAAATTTGAAACCTTTACTATACTATACAATTGAAAAATGTTTTTGGTGTGATATTTTGTTGGATATCTTGGCAAAAAGTATAAGGAGAGCTCGTAGAACATTGACTCAATTAAGAAAAACCGAAAAGAGTTTTTCGCCCCAAATTTGTATTTCTTTACCAAAAGTCATAAAACATACTAGCAGATTCCAGCGCTCGAAATTCGAGTGCAATTTCTAGGCAAATTTATTTCTCAACTTAGCCAATTCACAAACCAACACATTTTTGGTTTATTATTATTGTGAATGAAGATAACAAACTCATTAATAAAAACATAAACAAATTTAATAATTAGACACATAGTATATGTATAATTTTTTATGTACATATGTGTTAGTAGCAACTTTAAATGCAATTTACTCAAAATAAAGGAAAAAATTTTAAAATCTTTAAATCTGGTGAATAGCTTAAAAGAAATGACTTTCAAATAATATGCGTTTGGCCAAACTCGGGATAAAACGGTAGAACAAAACATCGGTAACAAGAAATCGTCTAGCCTATTAATATTATAGATGAAGCCCATATACCCGGAATTTTTGTTTCTTCATTAAAAGTCTTGTAACTTGACTCAAGTTATTAGAAATATGAAGTAAAGATGTCTGCAAGGTTTTACAGAAATATGCCACGCCCACCGCCCATATAACCCATAGAATTGTCTTTTATTTAAAAATTTTGTTTTTGAAATAAACTGAAAGAGTTTTGTAGTTTGGCTTAAAAGCTATAAGTAACAATATTTTTCCATGAAGAAAACAAGCTGAAACAAGATAAACTATATAATGACTATAAATATTTTTACGTATATGTAAATATAGACTTTTATTCATCTTCTATCATTAACGACATCATCTAGTTCCAGAACATGTTTATGAGGCTGACGTCTTAAGCTAGTAATATAAGGATCTGACGATACAAGAAGGCGATGGAAAACATCAGTATTTGTTGCGACTCGGTTGCACGTTCTGGAGAAAATTAGTCTATGGTCCTTATTTCGAACTTCTTCAGCTTCATAAAACACATGGGCCTAAAAGTATTCACCATTTTATATCGTGTTTCTTTGAATTACTTAAATTAAATTTTGTATGACTTTTTTTTATTAAATTTATAACTTTGTTCAACATATAAAATGTTATCCGAATTTTATTTATTAAATCGAAAGAATACACTCGCTGCTTTAATTTTTATACTCTCCACACCTCAGTGGTAGAGGGTATATATAGGTTTGTCATTCCGTTTGTAACGCATCGAAATAAATTCCTGAGACCCCATAAAAATATATTTTCTTGATCCTTTTAAGAAGGGAAGTTGATTTTCCGCTGACCGTCTGTCCGTCTGTCTGTGGAAATCACGATCACGCCGTCAATATCTAAGCTAGACCGTTTGTTTTTGTATAAAATCGTTTATTAACATCCCAAAGAAGTTGCTATTTAAAACCGTGAAAATCGGTCAAAGGGTTCACGAGCTATGAATGAAACTTTGAAAAAACTCATGAAAAAATAAAATATTTCAGTGTGCTTGTTGTTTTTCTTAAGATATGTTGTATATGTTGTAGTTCTTAGTATTGTGACTTCAATACAGTTTGTGTGTATATTAATACTGCACGTGTCACATTGGCCTAAGCTAGTTTTACCACATATTTTTTTTATCATTAAAATTAAATATTAAAAATTACTAAAAATGAAAAATGAAAAATGGAAAATGAAAAATGTAAAATGTAAAATGGAAAATGAAAAACGAAAAACGAAAAATGAAAATTGAGAAATGGAAAATGAAAAATGATAATTGAAAAATTAAAAATGAGAAATGGAAAATGAAAAATGGAAAATGAAAAATTGACAATCGAAAATGGAAAATGGAAAATGGAAAATGAAAAATGGAAAATGAAAAATGAAAAATGAAAAATGGAAAATGAAAAATGAAAATGAAAATGAAAATGAAAAATAAAAAATAAAAAATAAAAAATGAAAAATTGGAAGTGAAAAGTAGAAAATGAAAATGGAAAATCGAAAATGAAAAATTAAAAATGGAAAATGGAAAATTAAAAATGGAAAATGAAAAATGGAATATGGAATAAAAAATTAAAAATAAAAATAAAAAATGAAAAATGGAAAATGAAAAATTAAAATTGAAAAATGGAAAATGAAAAATGGAAAATGAAAAATGGAAAACGGAAAACGAAAAATTAAAAATGGAAAATGGAAAATTAAAAATGAAAAATTAAAAGAAAAATGGAAAATGAGAAATGGAACATGAAAAATGAAAAACGAAAATTGAAAAATGCAAAATGAAAATGAAAAATTAAAAATGGAAAATGGAAAATGGAAAATGGAAAATGAAAAATGGAATATGGAAAATGAAAAATAAAAAATGAAAAATGGAAAATGAAAAATTAAAATTGAAAAATGGAAAATGAAAAATGGAAAATGAAAAATGGAAAACGGAAAACGGAAAACGGAAAACGAAAAATTAAAAATGAAAAATTAAAATTGAAAAATGGAAAATGAAAAATGAAGAATGGAAAATGGAAAATAAAAAAAAGGAAAAATGAAAAATTTTAAATTAAAAATGGCAAAGGGAAAATGAAAAATAATAATGAAAAATTAAAAATGGAAAATGAAAAATGGAAAATGGAAAATGAAAAATGAAAAAATAAAAAATGGAAAATGGAAAATGGAAATGGAAAATGAAAAATGAAAAATGAAAAATTAAAAATGGAAAATGAAAAATCGAAAAAGTAAAATGAGAAATTTAAAATAAAAAACTAAAAAACTAAAAATGAAAAACGAAAGATGAAAATTGAAAAGTGAAAAATGGAAATAGATAATGATAAAAAAAATGGAAATTGAAAATGAAAAATTTGGAGGGTATCAAAGATTCGGCCCAGCCGAATTTAACACTCTTACTTGTTTTTTTTTTAAAAAGGTCGATAAATTTTTCCTTTTTTTTTGTCAAAGAAAAACTAAAAACACTGAATTTTTAAGTGTCATCATAAAAACCTGAATGTTTTTTAAACTATTATTGTTATCCATTTTTTTCAGAATTAATGCTGAAATACTATATTCTTCAAATATACTTACATCAAATAGATATAATAAGAAGAAATTATATATTCGGACCATTGAAATGCATGAAAATGTGAGGCAGTTTCTGCAGAGTTTCATTTAGGTGATATTGCCTCGTTATTGTTATTTTGGACAAAAAAAATACTTTCTAGAAAAAAAAGTAATGTCGCATATTTCTTACTTAAACAATTCTCTACAAAACTGCATCATTACATTTTTGATATTTTACACTCGAAAAACGGACTTTTTGCCAGCAAAATCCACAGAGTGGCGAGGCATGGAGAGTCAATTAAATTGTTGATAATATCCACTGAAATTTTGTTCCCACTCTGAATTAACTGCCTCTTTGAGCTATGTCTTGTTTATGAAATTTCGTGTCCATATTTTTCGATCTACAATTTCCCATAGATTCCAATTTCCCCGTACCCGTGGTGATTGAACTGGCCATTCCAACAAACTACCTGCATTAGTTTACAGCTATTCGGTTACAACTTTAGAGGTGAGTTTTGGGTCATGTTGGAACTTCCAGACCAAGGGCATATTTTCATTACGTTATTTAGAATTCGCCTGTATCCAATTCCTTGGCCCGCAAAGCAATCTCATACGTTAATATTTGCGCCGCAAAACTTAACAGTTTTATTTGTATATTTTGGGTTTAGTCTTTTTTCCTTTGATCGTCGTACAAACGGTCTTTCATCATGGGCTCTTAAATAAAAGTTGGGCTCATCTGAAAGCATTATTCCAATTTCATCGTGACCAGTTCATGTGTTCTTTAGCTGTTTTTATCCGAGCCGCAGGGCGATAACAACTAAGATCAGCCTCAATTGCTCGTTGGGAAACAGTTCGAGCACATACATATTTTTGTTTCAGATTGTCAATGACATCTTTAGGTGGCATTTTTGAACTCTTTTGCTATTAAATTATCCTATGCTTGACTTACCACCTAGATCTTAAGTCGTCACGGTAAGTTTTTCACGATATTTCTTGATCATTTTTGAAATTATGGATTTATTCATGGAATATTTCCCCCAAATTCCCTTTTGCTGAAGACCAGCAAAAAAATCATCTTTTATTCAGGTTTTTTATGCTTCACAAAACTATATTCTTGCTTTTATTTTATAATAATTAATAATAAGATTCAAACATTGCAAAATGGAATTGTAATTAAAAAACCAGTTGAAAGAAAATTGAAGAAAATATAAATATTTAAATAACTTTTAAGATTTTATACATTTTTTATACCATCTTTCATTTTTATTGTTTTAATCAACTCTGGTACGGAAGTTAAAAAGTTTCCATTGTTTTGGCATCTCTAAAAAATACTTTATTTTTCGTTTATCTATTTTTTTGTTGCCTTGTGCAATAGAGAACACACAAAAAAAACATAATTTCAGGACTTAACGCGAATTTATCAAAAAACTATATTGGCAAATTCAGAATTCACCCACCCAAATTCACTCCCGTTCATGCCGTTTTCTTTTCTGACAAAAAATGTCGCCCTTTTTTGGAAAGTGTATTTTTTTTTTATATATTCTGAATTAAGAGCAACCTTGTATTATATATCAATCGAAAGGTCTCAAAGTGCTGTGTTCATAAATACAATAAAAATTTGATTATTATCCTCTTAGAAGTCATAGGGTGAAAATATTCAAAAAAGGGGAACAATGGGGAAATATTCTCCCACTATGACCTGAAAGAAGTCAGTGGCTCGAATTTTTTGTGATTTATGAGGGCTCGACTTTGAGATCTTCCGATTGATATATAAGATAAGGTTGCTCTTAATTCAGAATATATAAAAAAATACACTTTTCGAAAAAAGGGCAAAAAAGGGCGACATTTTTTGTCAGAAAAGAAAACGGCATAAGATTCGCAACACAAGCTGTAGAATGTGGCTTAGCAATTTACAGAACCGCAAAAATCCCTTTATTTCCCAAAAGAATAGACGGTCCCGGCTTGATTTTGCAAATGAACGCGTTAACTGGACTACTGCTCGATAGAAAACCGTACTTTTTTCTAATGAATCGAAGTTCAATTTAAAGGTCTCAGACGGTTTGCAGCTAACGCAATGGTCTTATGATGTTTTCTGGCTTAAGGAATTGGACCAAACCATAAGATAAACGATCATTTTATTTACAAGGACATCTTACAAAATGTTATGCTACCACGCACAGAGGAGGATGTTCCATAAAAGTGGATATATGAGCAGGATAACGAACCCAAACAGACAGCTAAATGTGTAAAAGTGCAGTTTGTTGAGAATAAGATCAATGTCTTTAAGTGGCCAGCACAATCGTCTAATCTCAATCCCATGGAGAATCTATGGGAAATTGTATATCTTGAAATAATTCGCAATGCATGCAAAAATAAGCATGACTTTTTTCACCAAGCTGAAATCGCATGGAAAGGCATGTGTGGCGAGGTTTTTATCAAATTTAATTGAGTCCATGCCACGAAGACGTGCTCCATTTTTAAAAAATAAAGTATGTACAAATAAATATTAGATAAAATAATATTTTTATTCGGAATATTGAGTTTATTGAGATTAGTTTTGTCACATTAAGTTAACGAAAATTTCTAATTTTATATGAAGATTTTTGTTTTAAATCAAGAATAATATTATGTTTTTATTTATTTTAGTAAAACTAGATAAATGAAACAAAAAATGAAATCTAACCAAGTTTTAATTTTTTATTCAAATGCGTTGTAGTAAGCATAACTCCGTGCTTTAGTTTTGCCTATACTGTATATTTGTAACAGGGCTCCCTATCGCTCGAGCTAGTAGTTAATGAGCTACTCGAGCTCAACGAGTAGCTCGAGTAGTAAATATTAACATTCTTCATCTTTGAAAGCATGTAAAACGTTACGTTAATATAAGTATTTAGTATAACAAAGGTATATTTTTTAGAATCGTATAAGTACCAAGAATATCATCCTTAAATTTCATTTGAATCGGACTGTCCCACTGGCATGGCAAACTACTACTCGAAAAAGCTCGTCGACTTTCCATACAAATGTATGAAAATATTCACTTCGTAGACAAAAAAAAATATTTTTTTTTGATAAATAAAAAATAAAAAATAAGAAATAAAAAATGAAAAATAAAAAATGAAAATTAAAAAATTAAAAAATGAAAAGTAAAAAATAAAAAATAAAAAATGAAAAATAAAAAATTCAAAATGAAAAACAAAAAATGAAAAATAAAAAATGAAAAATAAAAAAAAAATGAATAATAAAAAATGAAAAGTAAAAAATGAAAAATTAAAAATAAAAAATGAAAAATGAACATGAAAAATGAGAAATAAAAAATTAAAAATTCAAAATGAAATAAAAGAAATAAAAAATGAAACATTAAAAATAAAAATTAAAAAATAAAAAATAAAAATGAAAATTAAAAAATAAAAAATAAAAAATAAAAAATAAAAAATAAAAAATAAAAAATAAAAAATGAAAAATTGAAAATGAAAAATAAAAAATAAAAAATAAAAAAAAAAAATAAAAAAAAAAATAAAAAATAAAAAAAAAAAAATAAAAAAAGTAAAAAAAAAATAAAAAAAAGAACAAATGTAAAACGAAAAATTAAAAATTAACTAGTGAAAATAATAAATAATAATAAATATTTTTATAATAGCAGAGCCCCTGTAGTTGTTTGCTATAAGTAATACAATCATTTTACAAAAATATATATAAAATTTATATATTTTGAAGTCAGTTATACTGATAGATTACTCTCCTGCAATATTAAAACATTCTGATAAAAACTATGGAGTGAGCTAACTATTACTCGAAAAAGATCATCCACTTTCCACTCAAATGTATGAAAATATGATCTTCGTATATGTTTAATGCCCATTTACAAAAAAATTTCCAAGAACACTTGGAAAAACCTGATAGTATTTTAATCTGAATATATGTAGAGGATATGTTTTCAAAATTTCAAAGCAGAAATTGTTGACGTGTGCGAACAACTACTCGAAAAAGAGCGGAAATTTTGCAAAAAGTTGAAAAAAAAAAAATTCTTTTTTAATTTTTCCATTGTTTGTAATTTACTATATTCATAGATTACTCATATAAAAAATTTTAGACCATTCCGACCAAAATTGTGGCGTCGGTATAGCACTACTCGACTGTTGTTGGCCAATTTCTATACAAATGTGTGAAAATATGCTCTTATTTGAAGTTTGATGATATTTTCCAGAAAAATTTACACAATGATGTAACAAAAAAATTATATTCGTTGGAATTGTGTATATAAGGAGAACACTTCCTTCAAGTTTCAAAGCATTCCGCCAAAAATTAAAGCTTGGAAGAACTACTACTCGAAAAAAACAGTAACTAAAAAATAAATTTAAAAAAAAAAATATTTGTCAAAATAATATTTTTCAAAAAAAAAAAAAATACTTTTTTTTTCACTGCCCATAATTGACCTTATTCGCAGATGACTTAGTTAAAAAAATTAAGTTATTCCGATTAAAATTGCGCTCTGGATGAACAACTTCTCGAAAAAGATCAGCCACTTTCTATACAAATGTGTGAAAATTTGCTCTTGTTTCAAGTTTGATGTAATTTTCCAAAAAAAAAAAAAAAAAAAATATCCATCACGACTTGCTAAAATTTTTTACTGTTTGCAGTTGCAAATATATGGAGATAATCTTCTTAAAATTTTAAATCAATCCGACCAAAATTGTGGCGTCGGTATAGCACTACTCGACTGATATTGACCGCTTTCTATACAAATGTCTGAAAATATGCACTCCATTTACATTTGGCATCGACTTACAAAAAATTTTGAAAGAACACGTGGTAAAATTATCTTCTTTTTAAAGTTAGAAATATGAGTATAGTACGTACACCAAATTGCAAAGAAATCTGGCCAAAATTGTGGCTCGACTAACTATACTCGCAAAAGATCAGGGGCCAAATCACCGCATTCGAAATCGAGTAATATCGATCGAAGGTCCATATTTTGGTTTATTATTTAAAGAACACGGACAAACATCGGACCTCGTTTCACTTTTACTCTTAATTAGGAGCCATAATTCGTTAACTGTGACATAGTACAATTATTTTTAGTATTTTATTTTGGAAAATAAAAAAATAATTTCGAACGAAAAATTTCGATAAAGAATGCGGTGATTTGGCCCCAGACGCTTCTCATACAAAAGTGTGAAAATTTGCTCCTGTTTGAGATAATTTTACAGCAAATTTTTCGTAAAATTTGTATTAGTTTTTACCATGTATTTTTGGAAAATTTCGAATAAAATGATGTCAAACTTCCATGAATGTTTCCATACATTTGTATGGAAAGTGGTCGAGTTTTTCGAGTAATATTTCGTCCACCGCACAATTATTGTCGGCAAGGTTTGAAATTTGAAAGAAATACTCTCCTTACATATTCAACTCAAAAAAATAAAACTTTTGGCGAAGTGATTATGAAAAATTTGCTGTAAAATTATCTGAAACATGAAATATGAGCAAATTTTCACACTTTTGTATGGGAAGAGTCTGATCTTTTTCGAAGTGTAGTTCGTCCGAGCCACAGTTTTGGCCATATTACACTGAAATTTGGTGTACGTAATATACTCATATTTTTAACTGTAAAAGGTGTAAATTTTTACCATGTGTTCTTTCAAATTTTTTTGTAAATCGATGCCAAATGTCAATGGAGTGCATATTTTCTGACATTTGTATAGAAAGTGGTCAATATCACTCGTGTAGTGCTATACCGACGCCACAAATTTGGTCGGAATGGTTTAAAATTTTAAGAAGATTATCTCGATATACTTGCAACTACAAACAGTAAAAAATTTTAGCTAGTCGCGATGGATTTTTTTAGGAAAATTACATCAAACTTTAAATAAGAGCAAATTTTCACACATTTGCGTATAAAGTGGCTGATCCTTTTTGAGAAGTTGTTCATCCAGAGCACAATTTTAATCGGAATGACTTAGTGCTTTAAATTCGTCATCTATGAATAAGGTCCAACTATGGCCAGTGAAATATTTTTTTTTTTTTATTTCTTTTTTAAATATTTTTTTTTGAAAAATTTATTTTTTAGTTACTGTTTTTTCGAGTAGTAGTTCTTTCAAGCTTCAATTTTTGGCGGAATGCTTTGAAACTTGAAGGAAGTATTCTGTTTGTATATTCAGCTCTAACGAATAGAATTTTTTGTTACGTCATTGTGGAAAATTTTCTGGAAAATATCTTCAAACTTCAAATAAGAGCATATTTTCACACATTTGCATAGGAAGTGGTCAATATCAGTCGAGTAGTGCTATATCGACGCCACACTTTTGGTCGAATGGTTTAAAATTTTTTATGAGTAATCTATGAATATAGTCAATTACGGACAGTGAAAAAATTAAAAAAATTTTTTTTATTTTTTTACACTCTGCAAAATTTCCGATCTTTGTAGTTGTTCCCACCCGTAGTTGTTCCCACCCGCCAACATTTTTGTCGAACTGCATTGAAATTTTAGAACATATCCGCTACACATTTCTAGATTAAAATACTAAAACTTATTTCCAAGTGTTCTTAAAATTTTTTTGTAAATAGGCATCAAACATGTACGAAGAACGTATTTTCATACATTTGTGTGAAAAGTGGATGATCTTTTTCGAGTAGTAGTTAGCCCACTCCATAGTTTTTATCAGAATGTTTTAATCATGAGGGTAATCTATCACTGTAACTGACTTCAAAATATGTAAAATCAAACATCTATGAAGTGAATATTGTCATATATTTGTATGGAAAGGCATCGGGCTTTGTCGAGTAGTAGCTTGCCCACGCCAGTAGGACAGTCCGATTCAAGTGAAATTTAATAGTGATATTCCTGGTATCTGTACGATTCTAAAAAGTATACATTTGTTATACTAAATACCAATATTTAACTTTTTACATGCTTTCAAACATGAAAAATGCTAATTTTTACTACTCGAGCTACTCGTTGAGCTCGAGTAGCTCATCAACTACTCGAGCAGCTCGAGTAGCTCGAAGCTCGAGTAATGGGGAGCCGTGGTAGGTAGCATACAGCAGTATATGAACAATTTGTCGATAATTTTTAAAATATTGTTTTTTTTTTCTTATTTTAATTTATGGAAATACAATTACACTTAGCCCAGGCTTTAATTCATAATTTATTTAAAAATATATATATTTTAATGCATTTTTTTCATTAATTCAATCAGCAAATATAAACGTTTATTTATTTACAATTTATTTTATTTTAAATTTTTTTAAATGTATTGAAATATAGTAGCATTTAGTAATAATATATTATGCATATAAAAATGGCTCTTAAATCATACATGCGAAGACGGTCCCAGAATAACCCGACCTGACGTATAGATGGCCGCAGTAGTTTGAAAAAATCATAAGTAAACTCATTGAAGTGTGGTCCCAGAACACCCTACCTGACGTATAGATGGCGGCAGAAGTCTTGTTATACTAAATACTTATATTTATTGTTTCACATGGTTTCAAACATGAAAAATGTTAACTTTTATTAATCGAGCTACTCGTTGAGCTCGAGTAGCTCGTTAACTACTCGAGCAGCTCGAGTAATGGGGGCTCTGCTAAATACTTATATTTATCTTTTTACATGCTTTCAAACATGAAAAATTTTAATTTTTACTACTCGAGCTACTCGTTGAGCTCGAGTATCTCATTTACTACTCGAGTAGCTCGAGTATTCGAGCTTCGGTGTAATTCAATATAATTTAAGGTAAATCTAGGTCAAGTAATTTGGGTAGTTACAAACATTAGCAAAAACTTATTATACCTTGACCACGGGTAGATGTGATAAAAAGCTGATAATTTTAGTAGATTTATTCCTATAATTCATTAAAATTAATATTCAGCTCCAAACTTTTTTTTTTAATCATACCATCAAGTGATAACAAATTAACAACCAAAGAAAACATTTATCCCTATTATTGAACATAAATTACACATAAATTAAATCGATCATATTGAGCAGAAAAAAAAAGTTGCAAAATCCCCATAACACCCACAATGTAAATAACATAATAATGACAACTTGTATGAAATCTCCATTTATAAAACATATTCATTTACATTTTCCATTATTTTGTAAGTAGAAAAAAAAAAATACAATATAATCATAATAACAAGGCATTTAACATATTAATCCAACAAAACCAAAAGAGCATAAATAATAGTTAAACAACTACAACAAACAGCAACAAACCAACAACAAGCATATCAGTTAACACCACTTGTAAACATTGCCTAAAAACATTTAATGCCACTACACTCTCCATCATTACAAAAGCATTTCATGAAACATGAAACAAAAACAAAAACAAAAAAAATTTTAAAAAAGAATTACAAAAATTACCAATACCGAACAAAACTGAAATATACATACATACATACATACTTACATACATATAATCCAGCCAACCTACAAACAACTTATTAAAACAAACATACTTTTGGTAGTAAAATGAAAATAATAATGGTTGGTCCGTCAGTCGGTCGGTTGGTTGGTTCGTATGCGATTTACCAATGAAACAAACATGTATGAAATGAAAAAAAATAATACAAGAAGAAGAAGAAGACGGTGAAGAAAAAACAGATTGTTGGCATATAAAAGTAAAGATGACTTAACCAAACAATTTATCACTCAATTAGCAATTGAACAAAAATAACATCCATGTACGGAGTATAAGTATGAACAAACTTTACTACCATTTGACATACAACACCACAATTTAAAATAAAAAACAAATATAGCAACAACAAACAACCAAACAACAGCTCCAGAGGGACAAAAGATATTTTAAGTTGTATGTCTAACCACTAAAATCGGTGAAAAACATGAACACTCACTCACTCGTATCCATTTAAAGACAAAAGTGTAACAAGAGCGAGAGACACTGTTTATTTTCTAGATGAGAGTCCAATTGAGAAAAGTAAGTGTAAGTAAGTAAGCTGTCGGGGATGATAGACAAGGATTATGTATAGTGTTGTTATGTTGAAACATTTAATTTATTTTTTGAATGTTATATTCTAAAGGAGAAGTTAAAAATAGACCGAAAAGTGCAAATGAGATGTATCGATTTAATTCCAAATATTTTAATAAATACCTAAGATTTGGTCTTAATAAGATCATTTAAAGAAATGTTCGAACAAGACGTAACGAAATATAATTCAAATAAATACAACAGATTGGGCCATATCAACATTTTTTTAAAGTTTAATTTAAGATCTAAAGGGGCAAATGATAACTGTAATTACCATATAATTCCACCTACTTTAAAATCCTACTTTTTAGGAAAGATTACAGAAAGATCGAAAGATGAAAATGATATTAACCGAAAAACTATAAATTCGATATAGTTCGACCTATTTCAATGATTGGATTCTAACAACTTAACTTTAAGAAAGGTTAGGACAAGATCGAAAAGGGAGAAATGAGACGTATCGAAGTATAATTAATTATATTTAATTGGACATTTTAAACTACTAACGATTGGGCATTAACAATATATTTTTTAAAAAGATTAGAATAAGATCGAAAGGAGCAAAGGAGACGTCATGAAGAACTATAAATTCGATTTAACTCTATCTAAAATCCTTATTTTTAGGAAAGACTACAACAAGATCGGAACTCACTTGTTAATGATCGATAGTATGGCTTCCATAGAAACCGTTCTACCGTTCTAGCTCTACTTTCTGAGCGCTGGAGTCGATCCATTCACAATTTTAGGGAAAGAAAAGTGGTTGCATTGATATCAAAGCTGATTGCATTTGAGGTCGGTACTGACTTCTCTCGATTTATATCGAGTTTTCTCAGAGAGACCGCTCAATACGTGTTGCCATTGATGGGTTCACATCCATTGAGATTCAGCTTAATTCAGGGGTACCCCAAGGTTCTGTTCTTTCTCCTTCTCATTTCCTTATCTTTCTGAACGACCTCCTTGGCCAAACTTTCACAGATGACGGCAGCATTTCATTCATTTTCCTTTAATTGTAGGCCAAGCCTCTTGGAGTTTGGGGGGGTAAAAGGCGAACAATGAATGAAACACTCAACTAAGATCTGTTAACAATCTCCGAGTGGGATAAAGCGAATAGGGTTGATTTTAATGCACGGAAGGCCCAATTTTGTCTGTTGACCCATAGGGCCAGATTCAACAATGTCATCTGTATATATGGGTGGTATAGGTATTGAGGAATCGGATACTCTTTATGTTCTGGGCATGAGAATTCAATGTGATGTTCGTTGGAACGAGCACGTTTTTTAAGTGTCGAAAGAAGCATTGAAGTGTCTTGGTTTTCTAAAACGGTGCAAAAATTACTTCACTTGCTTAAAATCTCTTCCACTTACATATGGACAGAAGCTTCGAAGTCTGTCTTGGAGTTACTGGACCATATTTAAAGGTGGGCGTTGACGCTCATTAATGACAGTACGGTATTCAACTCTATTGACTCATTAGAGCATCGTCGGGATATTTTATAGATATTTTTTCTTCTGAGATTAGCGAACTTATTCCAAGTGCCCGAATTTCGGTTTGCCCTAACCGCTTCTCTGGTAGATCACATCCGTTTGTAGTCTATAGTCCACTTGACCGCACAACCAACGCATTACAGAGAGAATTCATTTATCACTCGAAATAGCCGCATATGGAATAAACTCCCCGCGCTGGTCTTTCCTGACAGTTATAATCTAATAAAATTCAAGTCAAATATCCGCAAGCACTACTCCCTCTTTGCTCCTTCCCTTAGTCTATTTTCCTGACATCGACACAATGCAGGTGCATCTGTGGTGGGCATCCCCTGAGTCTTGGTCAATAATAAATAAATTAAAGATGAAAATAATATGAACCGAAAAATCGACCTATTTGAATAGATACCTATGATTGGGTTCTAACAAGTTAACTTTAAGAAAGGTTAGGACAAGATCGAAAGAAAAGAAACAAATAAGAGTATCGAAGTATAATTAATTAGATTTAATTCGACGTTTTAAACTACAAAAGATTGGGCCTTTACAACATATTTTTTTAAAAGATTCGAATAAGATCGAAAGGCGTAATGAAGAACTTATAATTCGATTTAATTCTACCTACTTTAAAATCGTACTTTTTAGGAAGGATTACAACAAGATCTAAAGATGAAAAAGTATAAAACTATACCTATGACTGGGATTAGAACAAGATCGGAAAGAGGTAAATAAGACGTATCGAAACAATTAATTCGATTTAATTCGATCTACTTTAAATTCCTATTTTTTTAGAAAAGGTTAGAGCAAGATCGAAGGCGGCAAATGTGACGTAACGAAGAATTATTAATTCGACTTATTGAAAAGACACAATCCTCACATGATCTTTTCACAAAAGCTAAGAACAAGATCGAAAGATGAAAATTCGATTTCTTAAAATACTTACGATAGGGTCTTTACAAGATCTGTTTTAAGAAATGTCAGAACCGGACCGAACATATCGACAACCCGAGGAACCATAAACTCGATCTAATTCTACCTATTAAAATTCCTACTATTTTTAGGAAAGGTTAGAGCAAGATCGAAAGGGGACGTAGATATAGATAGACATTCCGAAAAAATAAAGAGTGTTTTTTTAAGCACGATAGAAATTGTAATTGTAAAAAATAACACAAACAATTAAATTTTAATCAAAAAAATTTTTTCTTCGAAAGATCAATACATGGCATTAAAACTTTAAAATGATTTAAGGCATATAGCCACCGCGGCTGTTTTTGACGAAGAGCATTCTGGACGTCCGATTTGGGGCCACTTTTTAGAAAATTGCTGGTCGTATGCCACGATTAACACGAAGAATGTTAGCCTAGAAGGCGTCAATTGCTGCTGGTTTATCAGCAGAAACCAGTAATTTCACGTAGTGCCACAGGAAATAATCGAGAGGTGTCATATCGCATGACCTTGGAGGCCAATTGACAGGGCCATTCCTCGAAATCAACCTGTCGTCAAATTTTGATTTCAATAAGTCGATGGTTGCGGTCGCCGTAGGAAAAGTACCGCCATTCTGTTGAAACCACTTCTCGTCCGGATCAATGTCATCCATATATTCAAACAAAAAATCATTGATCATGGTGCGGTAATGATCTCCATTGATCGTAATGCGAGCACCGGCCTAATTTTTGAAGAAATAAGGTTTGATAATGTCACTAGCGTGTAAACCGCAAACCGGTGCATTTTCTGGATGTAATGTAGTCTGTAGGGTCTGTTGTGGAGCCTCATCGCTGAACACAATTTTCGGATAAAACATCGGGATCTTCTTCCACACTTTCGTTGACAGTGGCGATATTCTCTTCAGTACGTACATTCCCTCGAAATGTTGGTGTTATTGCATCATTTAGAGAGTATGCGGTATGAAATGTATCCGCAGTTCGACGGATGGCTTGCTCAGATGGACGAATATGCGCCATAAAAATCTCATGTAGTAAGGCAAGATATCTCCGTAGAATGCCCAGCCGTAGCAGAAGTTATCGCTGCAATAAATTCCTTGAAATCAAATAAGGCTCCTGGAACCGACAATATATCGCCCGAAATGCTTAAAGCCGACTCTCATATCACAGCCAACATATTGCTTCCCCTTATACAAAATTTCTGGCGTACGCACGAACTTGACCCGCATTTAAAAGAAGGTCTTATAGTCAACATCCCCAAAAAAGATGACCTGTCGGAATGTAGAAACTGGAGGGGCATCACCATCCTTAGTTCAGTTAATAAAGTAATAGCTCTGATAATAAACAAGAGAATATCCGACACTGTTCTTGGGGACCTTAGACCCGAACAAGCTGGCTTCCGGCCCCAAAAGCCTTGTGTAGACCACATCAATAGTCTACGGATAATTTTAGAACAATCCACAGAACTTCGTTCGCCGCTTTACCTGGTATTTATCGACTTTGAGAAAGCTTTCGATACACTAGATCAAAACGCTATATGGGGCGCTCTTGCTTGCAAAGGGGTTCCCCCCAAAATCATTAGCCTTACCCAGTCTTTATACTGTAATGTAAAATGTCGTGTTGTCCACATTAACGCTTTGAGCAGCAATTTTGACGTCGTGACTGGCGTCCGCCAGGGTTGTGTGTTATCACCCTTGCTCTTTAACATCGTTCTAGATGTTATAGTTCGCAATGCTGCCAGATTTAATAGAGGTATCAGCTGGGGTCTCAACCAACAACTTGAGAGTCTAGAGTACGCAGACGATATCTGCCTACTTTCCCACAGCTATGAAAGCATGAAGTCGAAGCTAAAGTGCCTGGAAACAGAGGCAGCAAAAGCTGGCCTGGAAATAAACATTGGCAAGAGTAAAGTAATGCGCTGCAACACCGTGAATAAAAAGAAATTCCGCATAGGAAATACTGAATTGGTAGAGGTCACATCATTCTGCTACCTGGGTAGTATTTTAACAAATACAGGTGGTTCCAGCAATGATGTTGCGTACCGAATATCTAAAGCTAATCAAGCATTCGGTACCCTCCGGTCGATATGGAAATCTTCCGCAATATCCAGGCACACTAAGGTAAGCATCTTTAACTCTTGTGCCAAATCTGTGCTCCTTTATGCGTGCGAGACGTGGAACACAACAGAGCACGATATAAACTCCCTACAAGTGTTTGTTAATCGATGCCTCCGAAGAATACAAAAGTTTTTTGGACTAACACCATATCCAATGCAGAACTTTGGAGACAAACAAACCAGCGGGCAATCCATATTGAATAATGAATTGCAAATGGCGTTGGATTGGTCACACGCTGCGCAGGCCTCCAGGCGACGTTGCTAAAATCGCCATTGAGTGGGACCCACATGGTAGGACGAGAAGAGTAGGCAGACCGTCTCACACATGGCGCCGTCAACTGAATATAGAAGTCATATCTACTGATCAAAGCTGGGGAGAAGTGAAGAGAATATCATCCAACCGGACCGAATGGAATAAATTCTTTGTGGCCCTTTGTTCCCAATAGGAACCACAGGACATAATATATATATATATATATATATATGTATATATATAAATCACAAATTCGTCTATAAGTTGCGCGAATCGATTACTTAGATTAGATTAGATTAAGAGGGCTCTACGCACTGCGATCAATTTGATCTTTTGTGCAACCCATTTTGGTCCTAAAGATAAAGTCTTCTTATAAAGCCAATTACCCTATTTGGCATGAGATATTACATGTCCCTGGTGGATACAGTGTACATTCACAGAGAATGTGTTCTGCTTTTTCCAACCTCTGTTCGCAGAACTTGCGTGTCTGCGGCAGACTGACATTTCTTTCGTAGAAGATATCTAAGATTGCAGTGTCCAGTAAATAATCCTGTCAAGGTCCTTAAGTCCTTCTTATCAAGGGAAAGTAATGTTTCCGATTGATCACTGTATGCTGTTATATATCTCTTAGCTTGCCGTTGGCCAGGTTCGGCAAATTGTGATTCCCTCCACTCCTTAATTTTTCCTTGGTGTATCCTACTGGAATACCGTATAATGGTTCCGGACCAATGCAAGGACGACGGGCCGCCCTTTCGTTGCCCACGTGTCCGTCGTGTCCTGGGAACCACATAATGTAAGTTTGTTTGTTGTAAACCTAATTGGTTTAGCACTTCGATGCAATCCAAAACAAGTTTAGATGTCACGGTGTAGGACAGAATTGAATTTAATTCAGCCTGACTGTCGGATAGTATATAAATAAGTGCTCTTTTTGTCTTTCTTCTAAGATATTCTGTCACGCATATATAAATAGCAAAAACCTTCGCTTGAAAAATGTATGGGTATTTTCCCATGGGTAAGGCTCGTTGAAAGTTGGGACCAAATATGCCCGCGCCCGTATCCGCATTTGATTATTTTGAGCCATCTGTAAACCAGACATGAGAACCCTGCTCCGGTTCCCAGGTCATATTGATCGATAAGCTCCGTTCCAGTATCGATTACTCATTTTCAAAGTAAATTTTATTAATTTGGTTGCGTTGTTCAAGTTGAATTTATTCATGATGATTTGTAGTATGACAGTGCGTTTGACAGTTAACCCTTTCGTAAGTTTTAACTAAGCAAAAACACTCTATTAATTTGATTTAATTCGACCTACTGAAATTCCTACGTTTGTGCATTAACAAGATCTTTTTAGAAAAGGTAAGAAAAAAAAATTGGAGTGGGCAGATGAGATGTAACGTAGCATTATTAATTCGATTTATTTCGACCTTTTCAAATATCGACGACTTGGTCGTTACAATAACTTTTTAAGAAAGTTTAGGCGCAAAGACCGCAAGCGCTAATGAGACATACTATTAATTTGATCTATTGAAATACCTAAGAGTGGTCCCTAACAAGATTTTTCTTAAACATGTTAAAAAAAATCGAAAGGGAGAGAGTGAGCCCTACTAAAGAACTATTTTTTCAATTTAATTCGAATTATACACAGATAAAACAGATTCGTTGTGTTTGCCAAATTTATTGTCAGCCCAATTTTGATGAAGTTAATAACTGAATTTACAGTTGGTTGCAACTCCAATTCTATTGTCTTAACAGTAAATATTTCATTGCGATTTTTAAGCTTAAAAATTTATTAAAAATATTACTTTTATATAGATAATTTACCTAATAAGACATCCAATTGTTATCTATAAAATCACTTTGAAAAAAGCCATAAAAGATGTCCTTAAAATAGTACTTTCTTACCATTGCTATCATCCTTTGGTATATCTTGATTAAAACCAACAAAATTACCGAGAATGTGATATTTCACTCCAGCACAAGTAGAAACTTGAAACATTATTTCATTGTAAAATTTTAACAAACCTAAAATTAACATTGTAGGCAGGTTTGAAAATAAAATAATAAAAACAAAAATATGTGTGTTAAGGGTTTAATTTTAAATCACGGACCACCAACAAAGAGAACATCAGTAGTACACATATCTATCTACTCTCTTGTATCCCACTGTTTCCTCTTATCACCCTACAAAATTATACAAATATCTCGTTTACTTAGATTTTTTTCTATTATCATACACATTGTGATAAGTATGAATGAAATTTTTGTTTTTGTTGTTGTTCTGCTTTTGTTATCTTCTTATCATAATTAAGACTTAAAAACCATAGTGTGTCACAGTATCATTTGAAGCTAAGAGAGCCTGAAATTACTAAAAAAAAACAATTCAAACAGAGAGCATAGGAGATGCAGTGTAATAGAAAGAGAGATGGTAAAATATGTTGAATGTTGATAAAAATGAAATAAAAACCTGATTGTTGTTAAACTGTTGTTGTGGCTGCTGCTGTTGCTGCTGTGTATTTCTATGTGTGTGTGTGTGTGTGTGGGTGTGTGAGTGTATGTTGAAGTTGTTATCATGTTAAGTGATTGGGGGTGGGTGTCACTAAAGGCACTAAAGGTTTGTCGGTTATTTAAAGTAGACAACTACAACAACAAGAGGAACAAAAGAAACATAAAAGAGCGTTACAAAAATATGTTTTCGTTTAGTTTTGTTATTTTGAGCAACAATATACAGTGTTGATAAAATAGATTATACGATTAACCCATACAGGAATATGTAAACGAGGAGATTTTGAGATCTTCGCTCGCGATGAAATGGATTGTTTGTTTTTTTTTTATCAAATTATTCGGTTAATTAGCAAAATCTAGTCAAATTTGAGTAAAGGAAAATATATTTGCATGTCTTTAGCGGTTGCTTTTCTTGTTGCTAGAACTAAAAATAATCTTATGCTGTTCATTTTCAACTGATAATTTACGGATACAAGCCAACTCTGACCCAGATATACAGTGGGTGACAATACATTGGAAACTTTTACAAAATTTACAATTTTCCAATTTTTTTTTTCTTTTTTTAATAATTTTGCTTTAAGTCCTAAAATTATGTTTCTGATGTGTAAACATCTATACGCGGAGGATAAAATTCAAAAATAGCGTAAAATGTAAGCGTAACATGTGAGCGTAAGATGTGAGTCGTCAGACAAAATGTGATTGTATTGGTGAAAAAATTATGATATTATGATAACCTGTTTGAAAATAAAAAATGAAGAATAAAAAATTAAAAAAAAAAAAATGAAAAATAAAAATTTAAAATGAAAAATAAAAAATGAAAAATTAAAAATTAAAATTTAAAAAATAAAAATTAAAAATTAAAAATTAAAAATTAAAAATTAAAAATTATAAATTATAAATTATAAATTAAAAATTAAAAATTAAAAATTAAAAATTAAAAATTAAACATTAAAAATTAAAAATTAAAAATTAAAAATTAAAAATTAAAAAATAAAAATTAAAAACTAAAAATTAAAAATTAAAAATTAAAAATTAAAAATTAAAAATTGAAAATTAAAAATTAAAAATTAAAAATTAAAAATTAAAAATTAAAAATTAAAAATTAAAAATTAAAAATTAAAAATTAAAAATTAAAAATTAAAAATTAAAAATTAAAAATTAAAAATTAAAAATTAAAAATTAAAAATTAAAAATTAAAAATTAAAAATTAAAAATTAAAAATTAAAAATTAAAAATTAAAAATTAAAAATTAAAAATTAAAAATTAAAAATTAAAAATTAAAAATTAAAAATTAAAAATTAAAAATTAAAAATTAAAAATTAAAAATTAAAAATTAAAAATTAAAAATTAAAAATTAAAAATTAAAAATTAAAAATTAAAAATTAAAAATTAAAAATTAAAAATTAAAAACTAAAAATTAAAAATTAAAAATTAAAAATTAAAAATTAAAAATTAAAAATTAAAAATTAAAAATTAAAAATTAAAAATTAAAAATTAAAAATTAAAAATTAAAAATTAAAAATTAAAAATTAAAAATTAAAAATTAAAAATTAAAAATTAAAAATTAAAAATTAAAAATTAAAAATTAAAAATTAAAAATTAAAAATTAAAAATTAAAAATTAAAAATTAAAAATTAAAAATTAAAAATTAAAAATTAAAAATTAAAAATTAAAAATTAAAAATTAAAAATTAAAAATTAAAAATTAAAAATTAAAAATTAAAAATTAAAAATTAAAAATTAAAAATTAAAAATTAAAAATTAAAAATTAAAAATTAAAAATTAAAAATTAAAAATTAAAAATTAAAAATTAAAAATTAAAAATTAAAAATTAAAAATGAAAAATAAAAAATTAAAAATGAAAAATAAAAAAAGAAAAATTAAAAATGAAAAATGAAAATTAAAAAAAGAAAAATAAAAAATGACACATGAAAAATAAAAAAATTAAAAATGAAAACTAAAAAATTAAAAATAAATTAAAATGAAAAATGCAAAATGAAAAATGAAAAATTAAAAATAAAAATTGAAAATGAAAAACGAAAAATGAAAAATAAAAAATAAAAAATGAAAAACGAAAAATGAAAATAAAATTAAAAATGGAAAATAAAAAATTTAGAATAAAAATGAAAAATTAAAAATGAAAAATGAAAAATGAAAAATGAAAAATAAAAAATAAAAAATGAAAAATGAAAAATGAAAAATAAAAAATGAAAAATAAAAAATTAAAACTAAAAAATGAAAAATAAAAATTAAAAATAAAAAATTAAATATAAAAAATTAAAAATAAAAAATGAAAATTGAAAAATAAAAATTAAAAAATAAAAAATGAAAAATGAAAAAAGAAAAATAAAAATTGGAAAATGAAAAATGGGGAAAAAATGAAAAATTATGAATGAAAAATAAAAAACGAAAAATTAAAAATTAACCGATTAAAATAATAAATAATGTGATGGGGTTTTTTTTGTTTGGCTCAAGGTCATCAATTAAAAATAAAAATCCAAATATTAATGTTTTATTTTTAAAAATTATTTATTAAATTTTCGATATTTCGAACATCTTCGATGTTCATCTTCAGGAGAAACTAAAAACAATAATACAATCACATGGTCACGCACAGTCACGGAGAGATTTAAAACGGATTTCCCCTCATCCAATCAAACTGAAACGTGGTCGTTATAGTTGCTGTAAAGAAAGATTAAATACTACTTACTCGCGCACAGTCACGCATGGTCACGGACAGTCACGGATACATTTAAAACGGATTTCCCCTCATCCAATCAATCTGAAACTTCGTCAATATATGTACTTGCTGCTAAAAAAGATTAACTTCGACATAGTCACGCACAGTCACGCACAGTCACGAAGTGATTTAAAATCCATTTCCCCTTAACCGATCGATCTGAAACTTGGTCGATAGACTTGCTGTGAAAAAAGATTAACTTTGACATAGTCACGCACAGTAACGCATAGTCACGCATAGTCACGGAGAGATTAAAAACTCACTTCTCCTCATCCGATCAATCTGAAACTTTGTCCATAGACTTATTGTAGCCAAACATTAATTTTAGGATAATCACACACAGTCACGCATAGTCACGCACAGTCACGGAGAGATTTAAAACGGATTTCCCCTCATCCAATCAATCTGAAACTTCGACATAGTCACGCGCAGTAACGCATAGTCATGCACAGTCACGGAGTGATTTAAAATCCATTTCCCCTTATCCGATCGATCTCAAACTTGGTCGATAGACTTGCTGTGAAAGAAGATTAACTTTCACATAGTCACGCACAGTCACGCATAGTCACGCATAGTCATGCATAGTCACGGAGAGATTAAAACCTCACTTCTCCTCATCCGATCAATCTGAAACTTTGTCCATAGACTTGTTGTGGCCAAAGATTAATTTTAAAGTAGTCACGCAAAGTCACGCATAGTCATGGAGATATTTAAAACTCATACGCATAAGGAAAGAAGGAGTTTTAATAAAAACTTTGTCTTTATGGGTTAGATTGTTTATGGATTTAAAAAATAAAAATATTTATATTTTGGACAAAAAAAAAATAGTTTTCTCATAATTTTGTTCTGAATAACTCCGAAGTGGTTCAGTATATATAAAAAATAGTATTAGCCGAACTTAGAGGTGATTTATATATTTAAATTTGCTGATGTCTTCTATAACAAAATTGATCAAGTTGTTTTCAAGTTGTATTAAAATCGATGAAGCATCCTCTTCCAAAATCCCAAATTAAAAAAAATAAATAATATACATAAAATTTTAAATTTCGATTGCTTTTGTTGTTAGAGGATCATAACTTATCAAAAAACAAGTAAGAAAATTATAGTCGGTCCACACCGACTATACGAGACACTATATCATGCGTTTAGAGACTCTATCTCTTAGGTGCAATTAGTTAGATATAGAAAATAAGCATAAATTAAATTTGTGTGGCATTGTTATTAATTTTTTTAGCCTTTGAATATGAAAAAAATTCATATCGGATGCAATATTTATATGGGGACTAGGTCGAAAAATAGGCCGATCCTGACCATATTTGGTGACTTCACTTATTTTTAGCAAAACTATATAAATACCAAAAATCCGTGCAATATTTTTGTTTTTTTGAAAGATTTAAGTGAAGATCGTGAAAAAACTTTATATAGGGGTTATGACTAAGAATTGTCCTATAGGGTTTATTTTTGGACTTCTCATTAATGGGAGTAATAAACAAATAACCAACCCAATTTGCCCGAGATCTAAATAATAATTTGGATCTTATGGCAATTTACGTCGATTTCATAGAGGTCATTTGTATGGGGACTAAGTCTGACCAAGCACCATATAGCTTTTACTTCGTATTAATTTCAGAAGATACAACTCTGTCCAAACAAACCATCGTTATTTTTGAATTGTTTATTATTTTTGCATTTATACTCCTAATTTCCACTATACTCAGTTTCGTAAGAGTTGCTATATGTGATGTACGGTTTGTACATACTGTATGGTATGAAAACTGATTCTAACCACACTGCTCGTAGGCCTGACATTAGGTGAGTGTGTTAAAGTGCTGACCAAAAAGTGCAAGTACGAGTGTATGTGAAGGGTCATGGTTCAAACTTCACGGCCGCGCTAAGTAGAAAAATTTCATATAGAAACAATCTATTCAATTAAAACATAACAATCATCACAATGTTCTATAAATCGCTGCTGAAGGCTGAAATGCCAGAAACCGGTCCGATTAAGAATACAGTGCAGTTATGAATTTTTGAAATATATGCTTTCTTCTTCTTCTTTACCACACACCATTGAGAAAAAATATTTATATTTTGGACAAAAAAAAACTATTTTCTCATAATTTTTGTTCTGAATAACTCCGAAGTATATTAAAAAATAGTATTAGCTGAACTTAGAGGTGATTTATATTTAAATTTGCTGATGTCTTTTATAATAAAATTGATCAAGTTGTTTTCAAGTTATGATAAAATCGATGAAGCATCCTCTTCCAAAATCCCAAATTTAAAAAAAAATTAAAAAAACTTGTACATAAAATTTTAAATTTCGACTGATTTTGTTGTTAGAGGACCATAACTTATTAAAAAACAATTAAGAAAATTATAGTCGGTCCACACCGACTATACGAGACACTATATCGTGCGTTTAGAGACTCTATCTCTTAGGTGCAATTAGGTGCATAAATTAAATTTGAGTGGCATTGTTATTAATTTTTTTGCCTTTGAATGTGAAAAAGTTCATATCGGATGCAATATTTATATGGGGACTAGGTAGAAAAATGGGCCTATCCTGACCATATTTGGTGACGTAACTTATTTTTTTCAAAACTATGTAAATACAAAATTTTAGAAAAAACTGTGCAATATTTTTGTTTTTTTGAAAGATTTAAGTGAAGAGTGGGAAAAAACTTTATATGGGGGCTGTGACTAAGAATTGTACTATAGGGTTTATTTTTGGACTACTCATTAATGGGAGTAATAAACAAATAACCAACCCAATTTGCCCGAGATCTAAATGATAATTTGGATCTTATGGCAATTTAAGTGGATTTCATAGAGGTCATTTGTACGGGGACCATGCACCGATTTTCACCAATTTCAATAGGGTTCATCATTATATACTAAATTTCATATATTCATATTTGCGACCTGTAGTTTAATTACAAGGTTCACACAGACAAACAGACGGATGGACCGACGGACATCGCTAAGTCGACTCAGAATGTGATTCTGAGTCGAGAATGTGATTCTGAGTCGATCGGTATAATAAAAATGGATCTAGGTCAAATATTTTTGGTAGTTACAAACATCAGCACAAAGTCATTATACCCTGACCAAATAGTGGTATAGGGTATAAAAATACTGATGTGCGTGCGATTTAATATTAAAAACATAACTCATACTTACATACATATCTATAATATTAATAGGCTAGGCGATTTCTTGTGACTGATGTTTTGTTCTACCGTTTTAGCCGGATTTTGACCAAACGTATATTATTTGAAAGGTATTTCTTTTTAGCCGTTATCAGGTTTCATAAAAAAATTTAATTTTGTTGCATAGTGTAATCATGAAAGACAATTGGTCTGTGTAAGGTTTCAAAATGAGTTCAGTCCTTAATGACGTTTTGTATGATTATTGATTAGAATCTATAATATTAATAGGCTAGGCGATTTCTTGTGACTGATGTTTTGTTCTACCGTTTTATGCCGATTTTAATCAAACGTATATTATTTGAAAGGTATTTCTCTTTAGCCGATTCGCAGATTTACAGATTTATAAATTTTTTCCTTTATTTTGAGTAAATGGCATTTAAAGTTGCTACTAACACATACATAAAATTATACAATGCTATGTGTGTGTTTATTAAAATTGTTATTATGTTTGTAATAAAAATGAGTTTGTTTTTTGTGTTGATATTGGCTATAATTGATGAGCATACTTTTAGGGTCTTTATTTAATGAAAAAATAAAATTTCCTAGAATTTGCTCTCGAATATCGAGGGCTGGAATCTGCTAGTTTAAGTTTAAATTTTATAAAAATTTTAAAGCACCCTCGATTGGACATTACTGCTTCTATTTGAAGAATTACGTTAGGCTAGTTACCAGAAATAATAGAATCAGGTTTAATATTAATCGTAGGGAGAACCTATGAAGAGGCTATTAAAGCTTATGATCTCTATAATGAAGAATAATGTGGATAAGACACGAGTTTTTCAAAACTAAAGAGGTCGAGCTAAGTATATTCAATGTAAAAAAAATAATCTTTTAATATAACCTCCAAAATCGCTACCATCCAAAAATCACTTATCGTATGTAAAGAAAACTCTAACATTATCCACGCAATGGGTTAATTTCTCATTTATGAATTTTTATTTTTAATCTTCTTCCTTCTTCTCCTTATACACATTTATCACACACACCAAAAAAAAAAAAATAAATAAAATACATTTATCATCATACTATATTGTTGTAGGTAGAGTGTTTTAAATATTGTTATTGTTAATATATGCCAGAGCAAAATTTTGATGTTGATGATGTTGATGATGATGATGATGTCGAATACTGCGATGTAGAAAGATGAAAGAGAGCATGAGTAAATCCTAGTGAGCGTGAATGTGATTGCGATTGTGATTGTATGTAACTACTCGTAGTAGCATCATCACATTTTAAGAATATAAATGATGAGTTATTATTTCCCCTATTGTAAAGAAGACTGACTGTTTCATGTTTCTTTTTCTGCCACAATACAACGTAATAAAGGTGATGTTTGTGTTGTGTGTTGGTATGAGGACGATGATTGAGCTGCCTGGGTGACTATTAGTGATTGTTGGTGGTGGGTGATGCTGCGGATGAGTACAACGATGATGATGATGTAGATTTTTTGTTACAAGACAGGCAAAGGCAAAAAAGAAATAAAAGTAAAATAAAGCTGGCTCTATAAGCCTGTTGTAAAATAAAGGCAAAAAAAAAACCAACAACAACATATACAAAATACGGTGGGTGCAAAATATTTTGAATGTAATGTGGCTGCTGTAACAATATTGCTGCAGCTGCAGCAATGCCCTATAAAATGGCAAGGTATATCAAGCCACATTTTTATTTGAAAAAAGATAATACAGGTTTTCCGATTAAATAAGGGCTTAGCCCATATGAAACATTTACTGCTATTTTATTGGCCCACACTGTTTTGATATTAATTTTTGTCTTCCTTTAACGTTGATGACAAAGTAGAGATGAACAAGGATTTTTTTTGCGTTTTATTTTTCCGTTTCATCACAACTTTGTTCGTTTATGAAATGAGTTCTTAAATTTACTTTTGCCAGTTTATTTTTCTGTATTTTTTTTTCTTTCGTTCATTTAAGGACATTCTATTTTATACTCAATGTATTGTTATAAAAACGATGTCGTCTACCATTGTTCTTTGGCTTACTAAAGTATTACTCGTATCCACAACATCGTCATTATCATCAACATCATCATCATCATCCGCACCACCACCTTCAGTTTCATCACAGATTCGATTTTTTTAACGTACCTTTTCGAGAATGTTTTTTTTTTGTAATATTTTTCGAATTTTTTTTTATCCATTTCTTTTTGTATGTCATATTGTTTTCCGTAAAGTAGGGTGTAGTACATTTGCAGGTGGTGAGAGATAGATGCTGATGACTTGGTATGTAGAAAATGACAAGCTGTTAAAAAAACATGTTTTATTTTATGTTGAGAATTTAGAGTATGTAAAGGACTAACTGGTGGGAAGTCAAATATGTTGTGTAATACAGTAATGATAATGATAACAATCGTGATGTGTTTGTTTGTTTGTTTGTATGTTATTACTGCTTTGATACTGGCATCTTCAATTAACATTAAGTTGAAATCGTAAAAAAAAAATTTTAGAAAATACTTAAAAATATTAAACTAAAAAAATAATTTTAAAATATTTAATTCAAACTCAGTATTGCATAACAATAATTTCAGATTTTGGGAATTTTCTTATGCAGAATAGTTTCCAATTCTGATATTTTTTTTTTCTGTGGACCATAAGTCTAATGCCGTTTTCTTTTCTGACAAAAAATGTCAGTCTAATGCAACCCTATATTATATATTAATCGAAAGGGGTCAAAGTGCTGTGTTCATAAATGCAAAAAAAATTGTATTATTATCCTCCTGGAAGTCATAGGGTGAAAATATTCAAAAAAGGGGAACAATGGGGAAATATTCTCACACTATGACCTGAAAGAAGTCAATGGCTGGAATTTTTTCTGATTTACGAGGGCTCGACTTTGAGACCTTTCGATTGATGTATAAGATAAGCTTGCTCTTAATTCAGAATATATAAAAAATACACTATTCGAAAAAAGGGCAAAAAAGGGCGACATTTTTTGTCAGAAAAGAAAACGGCATAAGATTGTAAGTTTATAAATACATAAGTTGTTTGATGGTGCCACAACTCAAGGTTATTTTGAAAAAGGTTTTTAGAAAAAGAATTTTTTATAAAACAGATTTAGGGCATTAAAATTTAAAAAAAAGAGTGTTAAATTCGGCTATGGCGAATCATTAATACCCTCCGCCTGGGTTTTAATTAATATCAGGACTTATTGCGCTATTTATAACATATGGAAACAAAATATTTGAAAAAGTTAACAATTCGATAAACTTACTACAAAATTATTACAACAATCGTGTGCATTTTTTGAATTTTTTAGGGTGTCTTCATATTTTATGACATATCATGGTACAAAGATACCCCACTTACCCCAATTTAAATTCCAAACCGCTCGAAATAATGATAAATAATTTTGTTATAAGCTCACCCAGGTAAATTGTTTATTTTGTAAATGAGCGTGATTTCAACAGACAGACAGACAAACAGACGAACATCGTTATATCGACTCGAGTTGTTATAAGGTTCAAGAATATATATACTTTATTGGGGAACAAATTAATTTTTCTATGCGCTACAAACGGAATGACACACTGCACAGGTGTAGAAGGTTAAAAAAGGGTATTTATTTTAAAGGTACTTTATAACAAAAATGAACTTTTTTAAAATGGTACCACTTTTCTAAAAGAGGGTACGTTTGAAAAAAAAATGATTTTTTAAGAAGGGTACCTATTTTACAGACATTATTTTTGAAAACGGTACTTTATCGAATAAGGTACTTTTTTAAGAAAGGGTTCTTCTTTAAAAGAGGATAATTTTTTAAAAGAGAGTACTTGTTAAAAAAAAAGTTATTTCATAAATAATTTAGCTTTTTAAAGAAATACTATTTTTAAAGGGTACCTTTTGTATTTTTAAAAAAAGGGTACTTTTTTTACTGTGTACTTTAAGAAAGGGTCCTTTTTTGTACTGTCTACTTTTAAGAAGGGGTATTTTTTTAAAGTGTACTTTAAAAAATATAGTTTTTAAAGAAAACTATTTTTTTAAAAAAGGTACTTTTTAAGAGTAGTACTTTTTTCTTAAAAAGGCAGATTTCTTAAAAGGTAATTTTTTCAGGAAATGTATTTGTTTAAAAAAGAGTACTTTTAAAAAATAATTCTTTTTTTAAAAAAGGTATTTCAAGAAAACAGTTTTTTAGAAAGGCACTTTTTTGAAAAAAAAAATTTTTTTGCAGTAAGGTTTTTTAAGAAAAGGTACTTTTCAAACTTAACAAAAATTAAACTTTAAAAAGAGTACTTTCTTAAAAAGGCGTACTTTAGGAAAAAGTGTACTTTTAAAATAAGAGTAAACTTTTTAGATTTACTTTTTTAGGAAGGCACTTTTTTAAAAACTAGCAGATTCCAACCCTCGAAATTCGAGTGTAAATTCTAGGAAATTCTATTTTTTCATTAAATAAAGACCCACAAGGTTTGCTCATCAATTATAGCCAATTCACAAATCAACACAAAAACCAAACTCATTTTTATTACACACACACGTTAATATATTTAATAACAAACACGTAGCATTGTTTAATTTTATGTATGTGTTGGTAGAAACTTTAAATGCAACTTACTCAAAATAAAGGAAAACGTTTAAAAATCTGTAAATCTGCAAAACGGCTTACAAGAAATACCTTTCAAATAATATACGTTTATTCAAAATCGGGATAAAACGGCAGAACAAAACAACGGTCACAAGAAATCGCCTAGCCTATTAATATTATAGAAAATTACTTTTTCAAAAGGTTCTTCTTTAATAAAGAGTGCTTTAAAAAAATAATATTGGTTTATGAAAGGTACTTTTTTGAAAAAAGGAATTTTTTATACATGTTTTTTTTTTTTTTAAGAAAAGGTACTTTTTAAACAAAGCGAACTTTAAACAAAGATTAAATTTTTAAGAAAATGTAATTTAAATAAATATTACTTTAAGTAAAGAATGCATTTTTTAGATTTACTTTTTAAGGACGCTACTTTTGTAAAAAAAATACTTTTTTTTAGGAAAAGTACTTTTTAAAAAAGGTACTTTTTTAAAAAGGTACTATTTGAAAAACAGAGTACTTTACAAAAATACTTTTCTTAAAAAAGCATTCTTTTTTAAATAAAGGATGCTTAAAAAAATTTTTTTTAAAAAGGTACTTTTTGGAAAAAAGGTACTATTTGGAAAAAAAAGATCTTTTTTTAATGTTTCTTTTTAAAAAAGTTACCTTTTAAACAAAGAGTATATTAAAAAAAAGATAATTTGCTAAGAAAATGTAATTTAAAAAAGGTACTTTCAAAAAAGATTACTTTTTTCAAAAAGGGCACCTTCTTTAGTAAAGAGTATTTTCCAAAAGAGGTACTATTTAAAAAAGGCTGCTTTTAAAAAAATACTTTTTTTTTTAAGATAAGCACTTTTTTAAAATATGGTACTTTTAAAAAAAGTTACATTATAAAAAAAGTAATTTTTAAGAGAAAATATTTTTTAAAGAAAAGAAAATATTTTTTAAAAAAGGGTTATTTTTTTAAAAATGGTTACTTCTGAATAAAAGTTACTTCAGAGAATGAACAATTAGAAGAAATACAACATCTATGGTAAGGAGGGGTTAAGGTTCTGAAGCTTTTTTTTTCAACATGTTGAGAGTGTTGTGTCAAAATTTCAAGTAAATCGGAGCAAAACTAACGCAGATACCGCGTTTCCAGCGACCGGCCCTTATGTGGTATAACACATATTTTAAAAACTTAAAATTAATTTTCTCGCAAACAACATTTTTGAAGTCCGTGAACATCATAACTCCAAATATACTTGACCGATCCTTTTGAGATTTTATACACTATTTCTAGACATAAATCACCAGGTAATCACGAAATTTTTTAACAACAAATTCACCGAAATTTTTTTTAGCCAAAATCGTGCTTTTCACTTCAAAATGCTGCCAAAAAAAAAAAAAAAAAAATAAAAAACTCTTCGTGATTCCATCGGGAAACATATCACATTTTAAACACATTTCGATTTTTTTATTTCACGTAATCCAGTAACGAGTTACGATGTTCACAGCAAAACAACTTTTTTTCGAGACGCCTCCGGAGATTCACTGTCACTGACTTATTTATTAAAGTTTTGAATTAAAAATTTTTTCAAAGATACTTCAAATGTTGTACTATACCGTGTATATGAAACAAATAATCAACCATTATTCATATCTTAAAAAAAAAAATTATGAAAATACGCATTTTTTCGCCTTTACAACCTTACCACCCCCTGAAGAAAAACAATAAATACATTGAACATTTTTATCTTTTCAAGAAACTTTTCATATTTTCATTTATATCTCGTAACCCTTTGGACCGATTTTGATGATTTTAAATAGCAACTCAATCAGGATGTTAGTAAATGATATTATGCAAAAATGAAGAGTCTAGCTTAGTTATTATGATCGTGATTTCCACAGACAGACGGTCAGAAGGTCAATGCTGAATCAACTTCTCTTGTTATATGGATCAAGATAATATATGGTTTATGGAGTTTCCGGATTTTTTTCAATGCGTTATAAATGGAATGACGAACTTATATACCCCCTGCACATTGGTGTGGAGGGTAGAGAAACGGGATCTGAAAAATTCTGTTTAAAACGGATTTTCATACAAAATTTGTTTTATTAGTTATTTTGTTTTGAAAAATTCTAATTATTTTCCTAAACGAAATTTTCTGCTATCGACGAACGTACTCGAAAATCTTTTCTATAGAAAAATATTTTTAGATTCGGAGAATTATTTTTTAAAAATCAATATAAATTTAAAAGTCTGTTCGTTAATTGAGGAATGAAATTTTAGGTTATGTACATAAGTAATATTCGTTGATTTATATAGATTAAAATATAATTTACAAAAACACAAAAATTAAAAATAGTCGATAATATTAGGCAACATTATTTGTATTTGGGAAAACCCCAGAAAATAAAGGATCAACTGAAAATTCTTCTTAATAGATTAAAAGTTTTATAACCAACGAACAGATTTTCCCGACCACCCTTGAATCTTATGAAACTTAGTTATCTTTTTGCACCTTACTTAACTAAGGTAAACGTTAAATTTTGAACTTCCAGCTTCTGTTGTTCCTGAGATATGGTGCGTCAAAAACTGAAAAATCATTGAAAACACACATAAGTGGTCTGCCATTATCATTTATATATTAATACATTTTTAACATACAGGGTCAAAATTTGTGTTATTTTATAGGTATTGAGAATAGCTTTTAAACTGCATTTAGTTAAAATTTTTTCTGAAAGGTCAAAGTTCACTGTCACATAATTTAAAGTTTGGGAAGCTGTATCTCAAAAAATTAAATTTTTAAAGTTCTGGAAAAAATATATTTTAATCCTGATAGTATTCTCTGCATTTTGTGCCAACAATTTTGAGTGAGTTCTTATTAGTTTTTGAGATATTGATAAAAATGTGAAATAGCTTGAAAAAATTGTATTTATTTATTTTGTTTTTGTTTATTTGGGTGATATTAAATACATACATATATTATTTTAGACAAAAGGAGTTAAAAGTAAGATATATTTATTTTACATATATATATATATTACAGACATATGCGATTAAGTAATTGTAATTACTTTTAGTTTTGATTTTCCTTCAGGAACAAAATAGTGGAATTTTTGTGTTCCTGGTATAGTTCTCAAGCCAATGAACCTGTTTTTAGGAAGCTCTTCTTCTGTTTTATAATCTTCCTCTGTTAAAAATTCAATATTACAATTTAAAAGATGTTCACGGCAGCACTCATGCAATTGAAGCGGGGTAGTAATTAGGTCCTGTATTGGACGCTGCAAACTGGATCGGCGAGCTTTCCCTATTTATGGTTCGACCACCACCATCGCTAGGACCTTTTCCATGGCTTGTGGCAAAAAAATGTCATTCGGCTGGAAATCAAAATCATCTTCATGATGACATAAAGACTATTAGATATGAATTGGTATGCTCTAACTTTCCATTGTACTTGTATAGAAAGAAGTTGGATATAAAGTAGTTTTGCGTTATTAAAAAAATTAATAAAAAAAAAAAAAATAATAAAAATAATAGTATACAATTTTTTTAAATAATTTCACATTTATATCAATATCTCGGGAACTAATAAGAGCCAGAGTTCAGAAAAAAACACACACTGAATAAAAAACACGTACATATATGTAAACAAACATAAATAAGACCAACACACACATATTTTTATTTTCATATCAATTATGTTTGTTTTTAAATTTTCTTCGGTGCCCAACACAACCATGACTGTGTTCGTTTTAATATTTCGTTATTTACACGAATATTTTTGTATCACGTACTTTTTGTTTCAATCACACATAAAGCACACATTTTTGAGTGTTGCTTTATTTGAAGTTCATGTTCTGGTACGTGTACTGAAAAAAAAAAAAACAAAACATGTACAATAAACAGGTTCGAGTTCAGTTATATTTTAAGTCGTGTTATGGCTCGTGTAGTAAGAAAAAACAGAACATGTACAATAAACAGGTTCGAGTTCAGTTATATTTTAAACACGACTTAAAATATAATTGAACTCGAACCTGTTTATTGTACATGTTCTGTTTTTTCTTACTAGACGAGCCACAACACGACTTAAAATATTACTGAACTCGAACCTGTTTATTGTACATGTTCTGTTTTTTTTTCAGTACACGTACCAGAACATGAACTTCAAATAAAGCAACACTCAAAAATGTGTGCTTTATGTGTGATTGAAACAAAAAGTACGTGATACAAAAATGTTCGTGTAAATAACGAAATATTAAAACGAACACAGCCATGGTTGTGTTGGGCACCGTAGAAACTTTAGAAACGCACATAATTGATATGAAAATAAAGATATGTGTTGGCTGCTTTTGAACAGAACATTGTGTGTTTCATGTGTGTATTTTCTGAACCTTGATAAGAGCTCACTCAAATTTTGTGGCACAAAATGCAGAGGAGACTATCAGGATCAACATATAAATTTTTTAGAAGTTTAAAAATTTAATTTTTTGAGATATAGTTTCCCGAACCTCAAATCGTGTGATTGTGACCTTTCACCTTTCGAAAAAGAATCGCTTAACTTAGTTTTAAAGCTATTTTTAATGCCTATTAAATGAGATCAATTTCGACCTTCTACGTTAACAACTTTTGAAGATATAAGCAATAAAAGCGGACCACTTATGTGTGTTTTTAATGATTTTTCTACTTTTCAAAGCGCCATATTTCGGGAACCACAAAAGCTAAAATCTATATTTGTTTAGGACTGTGGAACATTCATGCTATTTTTTGTACAATTCAAAGAGGGTAAGGTCGAAAATGGCGTATCTTTCGTTGATTTTAAAATATGTACATTCAAATACATTTTTGTGATTTTGTTTTCTTAACCAAAATGTATCCAAGTTGTTTTGTATTTATCTACACTAGCAGATTCCAGCCCACGAAATTCGAGCGCAAATTCTATGAAATTTTATTTTTCATTAAATAAAGACCCTAAAAGTATACTAATCAATTATAGCCAATTCACAAATCAACACAACAAATTAACATTAACAAATTTAATAAACACACACATAGCATTGTATAATTTTATGTATGCGTTAGTAGCAACTTTAAATGCAATTTATTCAAAATAAAGGAAAAATTTTAAAATCTGTAAATCTGCAAAATGGCTAAAAACAAATACTTTTCAAATAATATACGTTTGGTCAAAATCGGGATAAAACGGTAAAACAAAACATCGGTCACAAGAAATCGCCTAGCCTATTAATATTATAGATTACGCGTTAACTTTTAATATTATGTATTCTTTATTATGAAATGACTATCGAAATCTAACAAATTTATTACTAAAAATACAATTTAAGTAACTATATAAACGAAAAAGAATTTGTTTAATGATGCCAAAACAATGGAAACTTTTAAAATTCTGTACCAGAGTTGATTAAAACAGTGTAAATAGAAGATAGTAGGAAAGAAAATTAATAAAATCTTAACCGTAATTTAAATATTTATAATTTCTGACGTTTTCTTTCAACTATTTTTTAAAACAGTATTTTATTTTTCAATGTTTTAATCTTAAAATTAATTATTATAAAATAATGGAAAAAATAAAGTTTTTCGAAGCATTAAAAGCTAGAATAAAAGATGATTTTACTGCTGGTCTTCAGTAAAAGAAAATTTGTGAGATATATTCTATGAGTAACTCCATAAGTTCAAAAATTATCCAGAAATATCATGAAAGATGATTCAACATTTAGGTGGCAAGCCGCGTAAACGAGTCAAAGACAGGATAGCTTAATGGCAATAGAGTTTTAAAAATGTCCGAGAATGCTACCTAAAGAGATGACCAACAATCTGCAACTAAAAATTTGTGCTCGAAGTGTTTCGCAACGAGTAATTGAGGCTGATCTTGGTTGCTATCGTGCTGTGTGGAAACCACTGATTTCAGAGAAAAATTTGGCTAAACCATAAATGAACTGGTACAGACGCAATCTAAATTCTCTTTTCAGATGAAACCAAGTTTAATCTGAATACTCTTTCAGATGAAACCAAGTTTAAGTTAAGAGGTTATTATAGAAGAACGTTTGTACGATGACCAAAGGGGAAAAAGACTAGACCCAAAATATACAAACAAAACTATTAATTTGGCGGTGGCAATATTATGGAAGGGTTCCAATTCATTTAGTAAAACTAGAATGGGATGCAGGAAACTTTCAAATGAAGTAATGAATCCATACGAGGAGGAAAATATGCCCCTGGTCTAAAATTTCCAACATGACAATGACCCAAAACACACCTCCAATATTGTAACCGAATGGCTGTAAACTGATGCAGTTAGTATTTTGGTATGGCCAGCCCAATTTCAAGATCCAAATCCTTTAGAGAATCCTTGGAAAATTATAGATCGTAAAATATGGACACAAAATTACACAGCCAAGACAGATTCCATAGAGGCAGGTTAATTCAGATTAGCAGAAAATTTCAATGGATATCATCAACAATTTATCCGACTCCGTGGCTCGGCGTTGTGAAGCAGCACTAAAAAACCCAACAAAATATTGAAACAAACAATATAGGGAAAGTTTTCAATTTTTGTATAGTAAAGGTTTCCATGCCGCTCGTCTTTGGAACAATCTTCCACTAAGTCAGCAAATAGACAGCAATGCTAAAAGTTTCAAAACTCTTTTATTTGATTTTTTTTAAATAGTCTATTTTTTGATCAATATTGTTATATTATACCGTTATGTTAATAATTACTAATTTTATAAAATGTTTCCTTTGTAACGCAATACGTTTCTGTACTATAAATATAAGACTCTATCTTGTACAGGAAATGGAATTAAATTAATACTTTTAAGTTTTGTTTATATTTTTCTTGTATTCAAAACTATTTTATATTAATTTTTTTTTCTTTTTTTTTTAAATAAATAAATCTTACGAATTTTTTAATTAATAAAAAACTTTTTATTTCTATGAATCAATTTTTTTTTTGGAATTGACCGCTCAAATCGTCAAAAATATATTATTTTAAAAGATTCCATTTAAATAAATCACTGACTTAATACCGGTTAATACGCGTTCTTAATTGTCCATGTGTGTTGGTGCTAGCATGGGACAAATGGTTTATGAACTCGAAAAAAACAAAACAAATGATTTATGTACTCGATGAAACAAAATAATACCACACACTATTGCCTTAGACGCCTTATAGTATTGGCAAAAATAATATCAGATTTCGTAAATATTTTATTGGGGAAAGTGTTAGATTTTTCTAAAATTATTCATTTAATCAAACAAAAAAAAAAAAAAATATATAAAAATATTTCTGAAATTCATAAAAGAAAGTAACGATGTCTTTCTGAAAATATCGAAAAAAAAAAAAAAAAACGTACAAAAATTGTCTTATATTTTGCAATTAGTTCATAACAAATAATTTTCGCTTTAAAATTTTTTGCAGTGGAAAAATATGTCAAATTTTTGTTTAAATTATCCAACAATTCGTAAAAAAAATGCTCTGAAATTTGTTAATTAAAGATTTTGATAATGTAAAAAACAAAAACAATGGAAAATCATATTTATATTCCCATTTTATAGATTTTCTTTTATTAAATATTTGTACTTTTTATGCCAGCACTACACTACGTATGATTAATATAATTTGCACTATAAAACTAACTTCAAAGAGAGAAGGAGAGATAGAGAGAAGAGAGAGAAAATTCGAATAGAAAAAAAACGCTTTAAAGGACAAACATTGATACAAGAGAGTAAAGCAAACAACAACAATATTATCATCAATTGCAAAAGTGAAGAGGAAATTATGGAAAAGTTATTTGTTAAATAAATTTCGTTAGGGAAAAAGGCACTAAAGGCAAATGAAAAGTTACTTTTTTGAGGAGGATGAGGATGATGACGATGATTCTCTCTCTCTTTCTCTCTCTATCTACCTCTATATTTTGTTGTTAAGGCTTTGCTTTTGTTATGGATACTTATTATGTGTGATGTGATATGATGTTTGCAAGTATGAGTATGAGAGTTTGCTGGGTGTTTGATTGTAACTGTGAATGGAAATTTTGGTTGTAGCTCTAATATTTTCAGAGGAATTCATTTAGAGTTCAACACTGAAATATGTGTATAGTAAACAATTGTTTGTTTGATGCCAGTATAACAAAAGAAAAAAAAAAAGAAAAAACAAACACGAAAATAAAGATGTAAAGAGCAGTTGTAGAGTGGAGTAGAGTTAAGTTGAGCATAAATGTTGACTATCTCTAATCTTGATGTTTGTCGTTCTCGTTGTTTTTATCTTTTCAGAGTGCATGTCGATATATGTTTGTTGTATACAACAAGTACCTCTTATTGATGACTGGTGGCTACGCTTTATTTATAACGCTTCACTTTGCGCACTTTATTGAAGTTGTTTGTTGTTTGTTGGTATGTACAGTTGTTGGTCAAGTCATTGAAAATTTTCACATGTCAAATTGTGGATAATTACGAAACTAATAAAGCCAGTTAATAATATTTATGTAAAAATATTTAACAGGGACATTTATAGAAAGTATGCCTCTTCGCTCGCTTGGTTACAGAATAAATGGACAACTTTATAATTCGATGACATTCCTATACATTACTCTTTTTTGCAATAAATTCTTTGATTATATTAATTCTCGTTCTCGTTCTCATTTCAATTCTCGTTTCTGTTACCATGTTTAGAAATTTAATAATTCCTCGCACTTGTAATTATAATGCTATCGATCCGTTTCATTTTTATTCAATAGCAGTAGAATTATTGTGCAAAGTAATTAACAATAATTTAAAACAAAACAAAAACCCATGATAAATGCTTTAAAGTTGTAATTAGTAAAATAAGAATTGCGCACTTAATAATTGTAACATAAATAAATCGCAATAACATTTAAATGAAATAACCGATCTTAATTAAAAATTACAACTTATTGATGGAAATGCTATTTAATGTTATAATTTTGCAAAATTAATTGTTTTGTATGAAAATTTTAAGATTAGCACGAAGTCCTCACGTAAGCGATTTTATACTTTTATACTTTCAGTGATTTTATTACTGGACACAGACCATTTCCGAGCAAATAGTGTTGTTGGCGACTGGCTTTCTGCTCTTCATTGCAGTTTCTGCAAGAGCCCAATAAATTTCTATGGGCCTTAGTTTTGGGCAGTTGGGTGGATTCGCATCTCCTGGTACGAAATCTATAATATTAATAGACTAGGCAATTTATTGTGACTGGTGTTTTGTACTACCGTTTTATTCCAATTTTGATCAAACGTATATTATTTGGAAGGTATTTCTCTTTAGCCGTTTTGCAGATTTACAGATTTTTAATTTTTTTCCTTTATTTTGAGTAAATTGCATTTAAAGTTGCTACTATCACATACATAAAATTATAGAATGCGATGTATGTGTTCATTAAATTTGTTAATAAAAATGAGTTTGTTTTCTTCTGTTGATTTGTGAGTTGCCTATTATTGATTAGCATACCTTTAGGGTCTTTATTTAATGAAAAAATAAAATTTCTTAGAATTTGCGCTCGAATTTCGAGGGCTGGTTGACATTATTTTGCTATGAACTACTCAAATGCCGGTTTACTGCAATTCAGTAAAAAACTTTGAAACATCATGTTGCTTTAGGATTGGAAGTAGCTTCATATGTAGTCATTTTTTAATGTATAAATCGGTATTTATTGCAGCTCCCAGCAAAGCCTTGGCAATGACTACTTATTACCGTTTACATTACATGGTAATGTTAACCCCATACCTTTTGAATTATTTCAAGCTAAATGTAAGGCTTTCAAGGTAATGATTTATGTAAATACTTACTGGTAATGACCACTGTTTGTATTATTAAAAACTGTAAATAATGAGTTAAATTTAATGAATCAATCATATCGCGGCGATAGTCATCATGGGACAAAAAACGCAGCAAAAGCTCTTGAATTTTACATTAGATTATTTACAACATATTGCGCGGTGCCAATGTGATGTTTTCACAGAAATTTAGTTTACTCCCTATATGTAACAAATTACTCAAAACCCTTCTTGTTATCTATAAAGTAACTAGTTATTTGTATCAGTACTTAGTAAGGTGCCGGTAAGGCCTTTCCTCCAATGACACACCCATGTTAAAATAATGGGTTTAGTAATGGAAAGATAACTATTGAACACTTTTGATTTCTTATTCTAAAGCTAATTACATTACATGTAATCATATGAGAAATGCCTATTTTCCTACAGTTAAGGTTTTTTTTTTTCCTTAGATAGAACTTACAAAAGGGTTAGCTGTCCGACCAACTGTCACACTGCGCCCACTTTTTGTCATTTATGATCAGTATATGCTGGCAAATTATCATGGATAGATTCAGTCTTGAAAAACGTTACCAAATTATAAAAATTTGCTTTGAAAATCAGTCATCAATTATAGACGACTTCGTTATTTTTATGATGCACATAATCGTACATCTGAGCAAACCATCCGTCGAAGTGTGGATAGATTTCATACCACATACTCTCTAAATAATGCAATAACACCCGCACATCAAAGGAATATGCGTACTCAAGAGAATATCGCCACTGTAAACGAAAGTGTGGAAGAAGATCCAAATTTATTGATTCATCGTAGGTCGCAGGAATTGGAGCTTAAATATTTCGCAAAAAATTTGGCCTACAGCCGTATAGGATCCAGCTGGCGCAGGAATTAAAGCCACGAGACCATCATACGCATCATTATTTCGCCGATTGGGCTCTAGAAACTGACTCTATGTCTTATCGCAAAATTGCGTTCAGCCATGACGCTAATTTTTAGCTTAATGGGTTTGTTAAAAAAACAAAATTGCCGCATATGGAGTGCGACCGACCCACAATAGACCCTACAGACAATAGCTACATCAAATAAAATGCACTGTTTGGTGCGGTTTACATGCTGCACAGATGGGTGTGTTGATTTTCTATGCGGCCAAAACAATTTTTTGTGACAGGCAAAAAGAGTTTGCTACTTATAATAGGATCTGACGTCAAAAGAAGCCTATTAAAAATGTCTCTTGCAATCTTTCCTAAAAAATTTTCTGGCGAAGTTTAGGCGATATTGCCTAAAATGTTTATTACGTGCTTCTGCGGGCTCCTCTGAAAACTGCCCAATGGGCAACAGTGTGTTTTTTATGATAACTGCACCATGCGTTAGTATTTTATTCATTGTTGGAGTCATTGGGTGCCATGGATACAAATCGACATATAGGCGAGCAGTATCTAATGCATATTCATCGAATTTAACCGGATCAATTGAATGTCCGCTTGAAATCGTCTCTAGTATGAGTTTTGATCGGTATATTAGGTCATAACTAATTCCTGTTATGTCGGAAGCTAATTTCGGGTTCTCAAAAAACCTTCTACTGGTATTACCGTCATTGGTATTGCCAAAATGTGCCTTTGGAATGTCTACCAGTAAACTAGTTTCTTCGCGAAATCTTTTCTAGATTTCGAGTTTTTTTCCAGTAAGCTATTTTTCTTTGCTCCAGGCTTTCGCTCTCTACATTTCTTTACTGGTAACTTGTAAGCCATATGGAGAATGGTTTCAAGGATTCTAATTTCGGCGTGTAAAACTGAAAGGTCAAACTCCATAGCTTCAGAACTTATTTCGTTTCGAATATCAGTTTTATTCAAATCCAGTAGTTGCGTTGCAGACTTTGCCATCTACCATTGTCATGATGAAGACATGATTGACTGAGAACCTGAGAACATTTAAATTAATCTCTGTGGGATTTAGTGACATCGCAGACTTTTTAAAAAAGTTAATTTCTTCCTCAGTAACATCAGCATCATCTTTAACAAAAAGAAATCTTATAGGACGGTAAAATCGAGGTGAAGAAGTTGTTGGGTTTTGCCGTAACAACTTTTAGTCTTCACTACCAGAAACCAATCGTAAAAGGACGAAACAACTTTGAAATATGTTTGTGTCTGAGTCGACTTCATTTACAAATTTCTGTTTGAATTGAGATTGATGTGACCCATCACAGTCCCATTTTGAAATCAACTTCAAGCTATTTCGTTCTTGTTTTTTACTGTTGTGATAACCTTTTCTAGTGACATGGATAAACGCTTAACTGTATGGTCAATCAAAGGCCGTAAATCGGTTTCGGCGGAAGCACTTGTTACTCTGCATGATTAGAGTATAACAAGGGAAGAATTTCTTGTTAATATCCTCACCTTTCGTACTATCGACGAGTTAAATCTGCATCTACAAACATCGACAATGCTTGTGTTGGCGTTAGTGAGGCAGTTTTTTCGTGAATTAGAAAAAGCACTGTTAATAGTTGGACTATTAATGACTTCTTTGAGTATTTGAGAAGCATCTCGTTTTCGAGTATTCCGCAATTCCACCTGTGCAGAATGTATGATCACATCTTTTTCAGTTTTTCTCCTCTTAGTTCTTTCTCTTGATTCGTTAAATAGTTTGGAGTAACAGGTATCTCAAGCGTTCCTTCTAGCGAAGAATAATTGTATTTGAGAAATACTTCATCCTTCTTATGGGCTTTTGACCATCTCTGTCTAATGTTTGATTTAAAGTGTGCGCAATTGTGTTTTAAGCTATCACTTTGGTCTTCTGTATAATTTTCCCCCGAAATTAGTTGATCCTTAAAACAATTTAATATATCTTCTAAAGAAGACAAATCAAAGTTCTGCGAATCTTACTCCCGAGGTGTCTTGTGAACCTAAAATTAATATATATATATTTTTTAGAATACTATTTACGATTTTATATTGTTTTTGTAATTAAGATGAAAAAAATTTGAAGTACCACGAAAATGTACATCCACGCTGCTCCGCGGCAAATTTTTGGACCTTTCACAACTCATGGTATCAAACTTTCGATTCTAATAAATATTATGACAGGATCCAACGTAATAGTACAACAATTACTAGATTTAAAAAAATAAATAAAAAAAATCTCATTCTAACGTGAGGGTACCTCTAAAGTACCTTAACTAAATTTTATTATGATGAAACCAATAGGCGTTTAATAATAACAGTTTTACTGCAAACTTATGCCGTTTTCTTTTCTGACAAAAAATGTCGCCCTTTTTCTGCCCTTTTTTAGAAAAGTGCAATTTTTTATATATTCTGAATTAAGAAAAACCTTATGTTATATATCAATCGAAAGGTCTCAAAGTGCTGCGTTCATAAATGCAAAAAAAAAATTGTATTATTATCCTCTTGGAAGTCATAGGGTGAAAATATTCAAAAAAGGGGAACAATGGGGAAATATTCTCACACTATGACCTGAAAGAAGTCAATGGCTGGAATTTTTTCTGATTTACGAGGTCTCGACTTTGAGACCTTTCGATTAATGTATAAGATAAGCTTGCTCTTAATTCAGAATATATAAAAAAAAAATACACTATTCGAAAAAAGGGTAAAAAAGGGCTACATTTTTTGTCAGAAAAGAAAACGACATTAATGTTTTACACGAACAATCGAGAATATAGAAACAAAAATTTCAACGATCGAGTTACGACTAATGTTTAATAAGTCGTGTGCTCGGGAGGAATGAGAACGGGGTTGGGTATTGTTCTAAAAACTCTCCTCTAACAAAGTTAAATTTTTTTAACGGATTGATTTGCTTTAATAATTTGACTTTTGGCCAAGTAGGATATCAAAATCGGACCTTATTTCTTGGAAAATGAAGCCGGAGCTCGTGTTACGGTCAATGGAGATCGTTACCACACCATGGTCAATGATTTTTGTTTGAAGATATGGATGACATTAATCCGACCGAAATGCCGTTTCAACAGGATGGCCCTACGTGACATACTGTGAACGTAACCATCGACTTAATAAAATCAAAATTGATTTCTAGAAATTGACCTATAAAGTGGCCTACAAGATCGTGTGATTTGGCACCTCCCGTTTATTTCCCATGGGGCTACGTTAAGTCACTGACTTATGCTGATAAACCAGCAACAATAGACGCCTTGTGGGCCAACATTGTTCATGTTATTCGTGACATATGGCCAACAATGCTCGAAAAAGTGACCCAAAATTGGACGCCCAGATTGCTCGTCATCAAGAACAGCCGAGGTGGCCAAATGACCGAAATTATTTCTAGATGTTAATGCCATGTATTGATCATTCGAACAAATAAAATTTTATTGATTAAAGTTTAATTTGTTGTTTATTTTTGATGTGTAAACATCTATACGCGCAGGGGGGTAAATTTCAAAAACAGCGTAACATGTCAGCGTAACATGTGAGTCGTAAGAAAAAATGTGATTGTATTGGTGAAAAAATTATGATATTATGATAACCTGTTTAAAAATTAAAAATTAAAAATAAAAAATTCAAAAAAAAAAAATTTTAAATGAAAAATAAAAAATGAAAAATTAAAAATGAAAAATAAAAAAATGAGTCATGAAAAATGAAAAATGAAAAATAAAAAATGAAAAATAAAAAATGAAAAATAAAAAATGAAACATGAAAAATGCAAAATGAAAAATAAAAAATTAAAAATGAAAAATGAAAAATGAAAAATGAAAAATGAAAAATAAAAAATTAAAAATGAAAAATAAAACATGAAAAATGAAAAATAAAAAATGAAAAATGAAATATGAAAAATGAAAAAAAAAATTGAAAAATGAAAAATTAAAAATGAAAAACGAAAAATGAAAAAAAAAAAAATAAAAATGAAAAATAAAAAGTTAAGAATAAAATGAAAAATAAAAAATGAAAAATGAAACAAAAAATAAAAAATGAAAAATAAAAAATTAAAAAAAATAAAAATAAAAAGGAAAAATGAAAAATAAAAAATTAATAATAAAAAATTAAAACTAAAAAATGAAAAATAAAAAAATGAAACATGAAAAATAAGAAATAAAAAATGAAAAACTAAAATAATAATGAAAAATAGAAAATGAAAAATAAAAAATTAAATACAAAAAATGAAAAATAAAAAAAGAAAATTGAAAAATAAAAAATGTAAAAAAAATGAAAAATGAAAAATAAAAATTGGAAAATGAAAAATGAAGAAAAAAATTAAAAATGAAAAATAAAAATTTAAAAATTAAAAATAAAAAATGAAAAATGAGAAATTGAAAAAAAAAAATGAAAAATGGAAAATGAAAAACCAAAAATTAAAAATAAAAAATAAAAAACTATAAATTAAAAATTAACCGGTTAAAATAATAAATAATAATAAATATTTTTATATTAGCAGAGCCCCTGCAATTGATTGCTATAAGTGATACGCTTCTGTTTGATTTTAAGAAAGTGCTATAAAAAATATTTAATTCCTAAAGGGTCCGCCATCTAACGTTTTTTTTTTCAACTAGTGCTTATTTCGTGAATGGCAACACTTAGCTCATGTCTGACAGATAATTAGTTTTATCCTTCAGCTGAACGGATATGGTTGTGTATAAGCTTGAACAACGCTGGGAAATATTGCGACATTACTTAGAAAATCATGGTAATGTTGCAGAATGTGTGCGAAAATTGCGTACGGATTTTGGAAGAAGAGCAGCACCGTCAGCTCCGTATGTTCGTTATCTTGTGAAAAAAGTGAAAGAAACTGGCATCCTCATCGATAAACCAAAGCGTGAAAAGCCAAAAATAGTGCGTACACCCGAGAATATTGCTGCTGTGGCAGAAAGTGTGCATGAAGCGCCATCAACATCAATTCACCGTCGTTCTCAAGAATTGAACATTTCGGAGGCATCATTGAGACGAATTTTGCATAAAGACCTTGGTATGACGCCATACAAAGTCCAATTGGTTCAGGAGTTGAAGCCAACTGACCATCCAATGCGTTTTCGCTTCGCTAAGTGGGCCTGCGATCGACTTACAGAAGATGCCGATTTTGCCAAAAAAAAATCATCTTTTCAGATGAAGCTCATTTTGATCTTGGCGGGTATGTAAACAAGCAAAATTGTCGCATTTGGGGCACAGAAAACCCGCACGCATACATTGAAAAGCCGATACACCCAAAACGAGTCACTGTTTGGTGCGGATTTTGGTCCAGAGGCATAATTGGGCCATTTTTCTTCTAAAATGAGCAAGGAGTGGCCGTTACAGTCAATGGCGATCGTTATCGGGCCATGTTGAACGAATTTTTGTTCACACAAATTTAAGAGGAGGATATTGGCAACATTTGGTTTCAACAGGACGGCGCTACGTGCCATACATGCCATGCCGAAGCTACACTCGATGTTTTGCGCCCTGTTTTTGAAGATCTCATTATCTGCCGCAGAGCTGATGTCGTTTGGCCACCTCGGAGCTGCGATTTGACACCGTTGGACTATTATTTGTGGGGTGCCCTCAAAGATAAGTGTTACGCCAACAAGCCAGAGACAATTGACGCTTTGAAGGACAAGGCATGGCCAGCTGAGACAGTCATTTGAATGCAATTATTTTCCATTATTAACCGGAAGGATTGTACTTTCAAATAAAAAAAGAAATTTGAGATAATATTCAGTAGTTTTTTTATAGCATTTTCAAAAAAAAAAAGTTATTTGGCGGACCCTTTAGATGTTTACACATCTCCCCTGCGATCGGACTCGCATGATTTTTTTCTAATTTCAAGTTCTATGGGGTTCGAAAAAACATCCTTTACAAATGTCTGGGAACTTTATTTTTTCAGCTGAAATTATTTACAGCTACGAAAAAATTCACTTCTGGTCGTTGTGAAAAGTTTATGAAATTAAATTTAAGTTTGTTAGCCATTTTTTCTGTCTCGATTCTTTTGTACTTTATAAGACTCGAGTTCTGCTTCCTTGTTCACTTTTCTTATGAAAGATTCCGAGCTAGTGAATTTTTGCGCAGCTTTTCTCTTTTTTTGTTACATATATGACAAAATTTTGCTAACCTTGTTGGTGTCATTATAGCCTTTTTTCTGACACTTCTAGGGATTTTCTGAATGGCAAAATGTTCTTTATAATTTTTAATAATCCAGGTAGCCGTTCGGCGAGACATTTTTGCCTCAAATTCCATTTTTTTAAGGGGATTGGGCTCGACTGTATTAACATTACTTAGATTTTTGTTTAACTTTCTAATGATTTGACAATCCACTGTCTAAATATTAATGTAAGTTGTGCTGTAATGTTTTTGTTGCTGTCTCCTTTAAATGGCCTGAACAAAGTACGTATGAACCCAAAATGTATGAATGTAATACTAAATGTTCCTGTGTGTGTTGACACATATCTGTGTATTTGTGTTTGGATATAAATGCTTCACTAGCATTGTTGATGTTAACGTTCACTTATTCGTTCGTTCATTCGCTCGTTCGTACATTCGGCCGTTGTAGTCATCGTTGCTTATTTGTTTGGCCGCAGCGTAATAAAATTTTATTGAAATAATTTTTTTTTGTTGTTTTGTTCTTTCAGTTTTTTTTTTTATATGTATATATTTTTGTTGTTATTATATGTTTTGCCTGACTGTTTGGTTGGTTGTGGTTCGATTTTATATGATTGTTGGAGAATATACTCGTACTTTATGTAGATGTCAATATATTAACATTCATACATACAAACGTTCAATGGCTTAGCGTATTGAGTTTTTGTGTGAAAATCTCAGTAGTATCCAGGAATGAGTACCCTACACCAAATGCTAAAACATTATTGTTGCATAGTACTTTGATATTTTCGGAAAATTCTTGAAGAGAGCAAGAAAGAAAGAGAGGTTTAATATTCAATGATTTATGAGTTATGAAAAGTACTTAAATCAGAGTTATGCCCATGATTTTTTCAGATTTGTACCTATATCAACGTTTCAAGGTATTCCATATTTTTCCTTCACTTGTACGCATTTTCAAATACAGTTTCTTTTCTGAAGCCGATCATCAGTATTTTAAAAGAATATTTTCTCTTTAGAATTGAATTATTTTTATGTGCTTTGGGAGAATAATTCCCTGAGATTATTTTTGATTTCTGACTTATATGAACTAAGAGGTAGCGGTACAAAGGATCATTGTTAACCATCTATAAGCATGATACTTGTTTTTCTTTAACTTGATATTGCCGTCAACGTTATCGTTTTAATATTGGTTGTTGTTGGTATTGCTGGTGGCTTTTTTTCGTTTTGTTTTGATTTTTATATTTCACATTATTTTGTCTTAACATTCTCATGAGTTCAGTACGGGAAAAAAAATCAAGCAGCAGCAACAACATTTAATGTATGAAACGAACCAAAAACAACAACAACAATAGCACAATAACTCGGTGTACGTACGATATACTTACATCCATACATACAGATAAAAAAGTGTTGGATAAATATGAGGTTAAGTTGCTTCGTTTCATTTCATTTTGATTTGATTTGAATTTTTTTTGTTCAACGTTTTTTTTTTTTTTTTTTTTTTGAATGTGTAGTTGTTGTTGTTGTTGTTTGTTAATTTAATACATTTTTTCAGTTGTGTATTTGCTGCTGCTCTTGTTGTTGTGAATATAAATGCGGTCGCTACTTATATTTTGTTGCTGTCGCTGTGGTTGTTATTGTTGTTGTTGTTGTTGCTCATTCCTCAGTACACAGATATCTGTATGTATGTACATTTTTCAGGGCATTTAGTAGGTATTTGTGTTTTATTTGTTGTTGTTGTTGTTTTTATTCAGATAAACTTTATTTTGGTGATTACTTTGCAAAGTATTTCATTTAGTGTAAGTTTGACTGAATTTCATTTCTTGTTGTATGGCTGTGTTGTTTTGTTGCCTTTTGTGGATTGAATTAATTTACCTTTTATTTATGGATGAGTGAACAGGATAGCGTAAGTGATGGAGAGAGAGCGCGAGTAGGATAGACAGAGTGATTGAAAGAGCATAAGATTACCATTCAATATAGAGACAATTGAACATGACAATTATTAAGTCAATACGATAAAAAGCAACAAACAAAAGCATACACACACATACACACACATACACACACACACGTAGTTACATAAAATCCACAGTGTGAATGTAATTAGTTAATTAATTTTTTGTGTTAACAGAAAATATTAATTAATCATTCGGTTCGTTAAATTGTAGCACTAAATAAAAATTAAGCAATTGAATGAAATAAATATTGAGATGAAAGGAAAGTCTTAGATTTTATAAAAATTTTCTGAAAATATGATTATTTTTTTGTGTTAAATTTACGAGATTTTGAGCAAAAAGAACTATTTTTCTTAAGATAATTTTTTATAGAAAAATAGTTTCAGAGTCAATTTCTCAGATATTTTCTTGATTCAGATTCTAATTTTGTTTGAAAACCACTTAATTTAACTTTTATTTATCCCTGGATGAACTTACAGTGATTAACAATACAATGGAAACTTTTGAAATAATATATGTATGTATATACATACATATGTGTATATATATCTATAATATTAAAAGGTTAGGCGATTTCTTGTGACCGATGTTTTGTTCTACCGTTTTATCCCGATTTTGACCAAACGTATATTATTTGGAAGGTATTTCCTTTTAGCCGTTCTGCAGATTTACAGATTTTAAAATTTTTCCTTTATTTTGAGTAAATTGCATTTAAAGTTGCTACTAACAAATACATAAAATTAGACATATGCTATGTGTGTTTTATTAAATTTGTTAATGTGTTTGTTAATGAGTTTCTTATCTTCATTCGTAATAATAATGATTCATAAAAGTGTTGGTTTGTGAATTGGCTAAGTTGAAAAATAAAGCTGCCTAGAAATTGCACTCGAATTTAGAGCGCTGGAATCTGCTAGTCTATACTAATTCTATAATATTAATAGGCGATTTCTTGTGACTGATGTTTTGTTCTACCGTTTTATCCCGATTTTGACCAAACGTATATTATTTGAAAGGTATTTCTTTTTAGCCGATTTGCAGATTTACAGATTTTTTAATTTTATCCTTTATTTTGAGTACATGGCATTCAATGTTGCTACTAACACATACATAAAATTATACAATGCTACGTGTGTGTTATTAAATTTGTTAACGTGTTTGTAATAAAAATGAGTTTGTTTTTTGTGTTGATTTGTGAATTGGCTATAATTGATTAGCATACCTTTAGGGTCTTTATTTAATGAAAAAAGAAAATTTCCTAGAATTTGCGCTCGAATTTCGAGGGCTGGAATCTTCTAGTTTATATTAAAGAGGTAATGTGTGTTTGTTGTTTGTTTTCTTGTAGGAGGTATTCTCCGTAACTACTCATCTGATTTTAAAATTGTTGTTTCCAATATTTAGAATGGTCCTTAAGGATGGATATAGGCTATAATTTGTTTTGATATTTTCAGTGGTCGTGGCACCTCCCATGTAAAGTGTATTTTTAATATCATATATATTGAGTATTGTGACAGAGATAGCTTTGCAAGTATGTCTGAGGTCATCTATTCTTAATGTGAGTAGGCGGACAAAAAATGGGTGGTATCGAAACATTGGGCGTGACATCTCCCATACAAATTAAATACCAAATGTCATATATCTAAAGTACTGTAGCAGCGAGAGCCTTGGGACTTTGCGTAAGTCCCTAAGTTATTTATGTGATTAGACGAACAATGTAAATATATAATATAATATAGCTGGTTTACCATAAAAGGGTCTATCAGATATTAATGTGAGTAGTCCGATAAGAATTAGGCGGTATGGGATTAGTGGGTGTGGCACATTCTATACAAAATTAATACGAAGCACTACGAAAGCGACAGTCTTACATTAATTATCAATGTAGTCGTAGTCGTGGAAAATATGGGCGGAATCGCCATATTCAAAAATCGCCAAAATGAAAAATCTCTAAAATCAAAAATCGCCAAAACCGAGAATCACGAAAAATATAAAAATCGCCAAAAACAAAAATCTTCAAGATCAAAATGGGTAACATCGAAATACAATCAAAAAGCGCCAAAATCAAAAATCGCTTAAATGAAAAATTCTCAAATGATATTCTAAACTCAAGACCAATCGTTAAGTTTAGCCGGATTGAATTTGGAAAATCCATGTTTTTCTCATGGAGCTGCTCCAGAGAATGAACACTGAAAAAATTGATTATTTTTGCACCGTCTGAATAAACAAAAAATATTGTATAAAACAAATAAAATAAAATATTTTAATTGCACAATACAAACTTCGTAGGAAAAATTGATTAGGAAATAATATATGTCAATAAGTCTCGGTAAGTCGTAGCGAAGCGCGACGGGCATACTAATAATAGATATTTTGGATCATACAATTAAAAAATCTTTTATTGATTAAAAACTTTGTTTTATTTATTCAAAAAAAGAAAAAATATTAATAAGTTAAGCTATTTTAACTTTAGAAAAAAAGTAACAAAACTTAAAAATATTAATTTTTATGCTACTGACAGAACATTGGAAACCTTTACCATACAATAATTGAAAACTTTCCTTCTATTTTTGGTTTCAACATCTTGATGGGTATTCATTATTTTTAGAACTGCTTCACAACGCCGACGCATGGTGTCAATTATACTGTTGATGATATTCATTGAAATTTTTGCCACTCTGTCTTGTTTGTATATTTTGTGGACGTATTTTTCGATCTACAATTACGAATAGATTCTCTATGGGACCGAGATCAGCTGATTGGGCTGGCCATTCCAAAATGCTAACTGCATTAGATTGTAGCCACCTGGTAACAACTTTGGAAGTGTAGTTCGGGTCAGTGTCTTGTTGGAGTTGCCAGACCATGGGCATATTTTCATCCGCGTATGGACGCACTTCGTCATTTAGAATTTACCTGTATCCAATTCCAGTTAGAGTATCTTTTACTACATAACTTGGACCCTTGGCCCGAAATACAATGCCAACTTAACTCAGATTCTGAGAAATTCTCTATAGAAAACTTGTCTCAGATTCTTAGAATTTTCTATAGAAAACTTATCTTAGCTTTTGGGATATTTTCTGTAGAAAACTTGTGTCAGAATTTGGGAATTTTTCTGCAGAAAACTTATCTTACATTCTGAGAAATTTTCTATAGAAAACTTATCGCGGATTTTGGGAAATTTTCTATAAAAAACTTATCCCTGATTTTGGGAAATTTTCTATAGAAAACTCATCCCAGATTTTGCGAAATTTTCTATAGAAAACTTATCTCAGATTTTGGGAAATTTTCTATGGAAAACTTATCTCAGATTTTGGGAAATTTTCTATAGAAAACTTATTTCAGACTCTGAGAAATTTTCTATAGAAAACTGATTTTGCGAAATTTTCTATAGAAAACTTATCTCAGATTTTGGGAAATTTTCTATAGAAAACTGATTTTGGGAAATTTTCTATAGAAAACTTATCTCAGATTCTGAGAAATTTTCTATGGAAAACTTATCTAATATTCTGAGAAATTTTGTATAGAAAACTGATTTTGGAAAATTTTCTATAGAAAATTTATCTTAGATTCTGAGAAATTTTCTATAGAAAACTTATCTAATTGTCTGAGAAATTTTATAGAAAACATATCTCGGATTCTGCGAAAATATTCTGTAGAAGACTTAAGTTAGATTTTGGGAAATTTTCAACAGAAAACTTATCTCAGATTTATAGGAAATTTTCTATAGAAAACTTATCTCAGATTATGAGAAATTTTTTATAGAAAACATATCTCGGATTCTGCGAAAATTTTCTATAGAAAACTTAATTTAGATTTTGGGAAATTTTCTACAGAAAACTTGTCTCAGATTTTGGGAAATTTTCGATAGAAAACTTATCTCAGATTTATAGGAAATTTTCTATAGAAAACTTATCTCTGATTTTGGGATATTTTCTATAGAAAAATCATCTTAGATTCTGAGAAATTTTTTATAGAAAAACTTATCTTAGATTCTGAGAAATTTTCTATAGAAAACTTATTTCAGATTCTGAGGACTTTTCTATAGAGAACTTATTTCAGATTCTGGAAAATTTTCCGTAGGAAACTCATCTCAGATTTTGGGAAATTTTCTATAAAAAACTTATCTCAGGTTCTGAAAAATTTTCTACAGAACACTTATCTCAAATTTAGGTATATTTTCTATAGAAAACTTATCTTAGATTTTGCGAAATTTCTTACAGAAAACTTGTTTCATATTTTGGGAAATTCTCTATAGAAAAACTTATCTTAGATTCTGAGAAATTTTCTATAGCAAACTTATTTCAGATTCTGAGAAATTTTCTTTAGAAAACTGATTTTGCGAAATTTTCCGTAGGAAACTCATCTCAGATTTTGAGAAATTTTCTATAGAAAACTTATCTCAGATTCTGAGAAATTTTCTACAGAACAGTTATCTCAAATTTAGGTAAATTTTCTATAGAAAAGTTATCTTAGATTATGCGAAATTCTTTGGGAAATTCTCTATAGAAAAACTTATCTATAGGAAATTTATTTCAGATTCTGACAAATTTTCTACAGATATTGGTAAATTTCCCAACAGTTTTGCAATACTTTATTATTTGCAATTAGTAGTTTTGAAACGTCTCGCATTTATTTGTACTAGTAGTGCCCAGCCCTCGAAATTCGAGTGCAAATTCTTGGAAATTTTATTTTTTAATTTAATAAATATTTTAATAGAGGCTAAATGTATGCTAATCAATTGTAGACAATTCATAATTCAACACTTTTTAAATAAACTTCATTAAATTTCATTATAAATATTTCTTGAACACACAGAATATATATAAATGGGTTTGTTAATAAATAATTTTATAATAAACTCACATGAGTAAATGAGCATTACTCCAAAAAAATGTTCTAGACGGTGCAAATCTGTAAATCTGGTGGACATATAAAAGAAATACCTTTCAAATGAGGTATGTTTGGTCAAAATCGGTTATTAACTAACATTTTTATATCGGTCACAAGAAATGCCTATTAGTGGTATATATTATTTCGAAGTTAAATCCCGAACAACTTTTTAAAGAATAAACATTCTTTTTTCATAGCAATCTATATCAGTTTGTGAGAAAGTTTCTATAAAAATTTATCACATTCTAAAAAATTTTCTATAGAATACTTTTGCCAGATTCTGAGAAAGTTTCTACAACGACATGTCTCAGATATTGGTAAATATTTCAAACAAAACTTGTTTAGATTCTTAGAACTTTTCTACAGAAAACTGTCTTAATTTGTTATTAAAGTTATTGCAGTTCCGTAATACTGTATAATTTGCAATCAGTATTTTTAAATCGTCTCGAATTTATTTATAATATTTCAAAGATCATCCCTAATAAGCTTTTAAAGAATAATATTGTTGTTGTTTAGAATGGCACACGTTGTTCATGCTTCGTTTGAGTTTAAAGTAAATAGTTGCTGTCATTATTTAAATGACTTTGTCTTTAAGTAAAAACTTATTTTTATATATTCAGATTGTAAAAATGTTATTGTATTGTGACGATTAAAAATGGGAAATTTTACAAAAAGTACTCGTAATGTAAGCAATTTGTTCACACAACAATTAGAACATTCTATTTTAATTACAATGACTTATTTACGTTTGATTAATAAATAGAGAACTCGTATAGATAAATTTATCTTTTATTAAATCAATAAAATATTTTAGCCATACTTTGAAAATATATTCAATGAAAAATATATTTGTGGGTAGCTATTTGTTGTAAATATTTTGAGTATTTTTACGATTATTTCGTGTTTCGTTTTGCTATAATTTTTACTCATTAAAAGTTCAAGTCTATTTTTGCGCATGGGAAATAATGTTGTTTGTTGTGTGTCGTTGATTAGATGATGGTGGTGTAACCACATGTACGTTAAATACATCTGGTTGTTTGAACGCAATGAAATTGTTCTTTATAATTTGCAATATTTTCTTCGTCTTCAATGATTTTCATTTCGATATTTTACGTCGTTTTATACTTCTTCAAAAGGTATGTATCATTAGTGAGTGGTTAGGTTTGTAACAAAATCTAGATCTATATATACATACATAAAAGAGTTGCGTGACTGATCATCATTGTGCAGCCCAGACCCAGGAGCTTTGAATTTGGACTGTGGGTTCCCCTTTAGGCTTAAAGATCCACTAAGAAGGGATTGTAAAAACCGTCCGTAAGTGTAAAAGGGTACCTTTTTCCATCTTCTTTACAAAGTAATTTAAGAATATGAAATTTAATGTGCAGATTCCACCAGAGACAAAATAATCAAAAATTAGCTTCTTAAAAAGTCTTGCACAAAATTGCTGTTCTGAGACAAGTGTCCTACGAATAGGAATTATGAGCTTCCTTCCTCCATCAGACCTGGAAAACTGCAATTTTTCGAATAGATAGCAATGTTTTTTTTTTGTGTAAATGATTTTGTGCATAAGAATTATAACTCTAATTTTTAAAAGATTATCAAAAGACACGCCACATAGTCTTTCAGAGAAGAAAGTGATATGAGAAAATCTTCTTAGACCAAAAACATAACGAATAATGTTATTATATGCAAAACTTATACGACGTTTGCTCGAGGAGTCGCAATTAGCAAAAATTTCACAACCGTACAAAAGTCCAGGAATTATATACGTTCTGGCAAGTAGAATTCTTACTTTCAAAGGTGTGAAATATTGCGTTGATCAAAGAGATTCTCAGTTTAACGTAAGTTTGCCCAATTACCTAGATTTTTAGCAGATGGAACAATAGGAATCTGTTGACCGTTAATTTCAATATCAGGAACCATGGTTGGTTGTTTAGATCGTTTACTAATCATCAAACATTTAGATTTTAATGAGTTTGGCTGGTTGGCCGTAGCCCAACGATGGATATTACTTAAATCCTCTTCGATTTTCCTTATATTGTGATTAATGGAAATACGAGCAGTCGTACCACTTAAATATAATAGCACCTCAGCGGCGTACATATGAATTTTAAAATGGAGAAGTTGTGCAGGCAGATCATTAGCATAAAAAGAAAAAAGCAAATACCCTAGGATGGATCTCTTGTAGAGATTTTATTTTTCACGTAAACGGATTGGGTACGATCAGATAGGTAGAATCGAAGCATATGTACAGACGATGAAGAGAAATTAAAAAGATGTTTCAGCTTATTACATGGCATTAAGTGGTCGACAGTATCGAAGGCCTTTGAATGGTGAAGTAGGACCAAAGAATTAACTTTATTATCATCCAGTTCCTGCCTTATGTTTTCAGTTATTTCAGTCAAAGCAGTAACACAACTATGATTAGATCGAAAACCTGATTGTATATTCGACAAAAAACCAATCTCATTTATGTAAGTGGTCATTTGTTTATGAAGAAGCTTTTCGAGTACTCTTAAAAACATTTTTTTTTTGTATCTCGTTTAACCTGACATGATGGAGAAAAACCAATTACAGATTCGAATTTTGCCCACCAAATTACCCTAGGAATGATATTTGGTTGCTCCAGTCCAAAACCTTGTTGGCTAGTGTAATTAGTACAATAAGTCCAGATATTAATATAAACATAAAACCCGTGTGGAGGGTATCAACGAATCGCCACAGCCAAATTTAGCGCTCTTACTTGCTTTAATAAAGATATGTAAAAAAAATCATGTGAGTCCGATCACAGGGGAGATGTGTAAACATCTAGTGATTAAAAATTTTTTTTTTTAAATAAAACAGAAAGCGTCATCTATGTATCACTTATAGAAATCAACTGTAGGGGCTCTGCAATATAAAAATATTTATTATTATTTTTTATTTCAACCGTTTAATTTTTAATTTTTCGTTCTTTAATCTTAATTTTTAGTTTTTTATTTTTCATTTTTCATTTATTCATTTCTCATTTTTTATTTTTCATTTTCATTTTTAATTTTTCATTTTTCTTTTTTATTTTTCATTTGTTATTTTTAATTTATTAATTTTTAATTTTTACCATTTTTCGGTTTTCGTTTTTCATTTTTTATTTGTCATGTTTTATTTTTCATTCTTAATTTTTAACTTTTAATTTTTAATTTTAAATTTTAAATTTTTAATTTTTAATTTTTAATTTTTAATTTTTAATTTTTAATTTTTAATTTTTAATTTTTAATTTTTAATTTTTAATTTTTAATTTTTAATTTTTAATTTTTAATTTTTAATTTTTAATTTTTAATTTTTAATTTTTAATTTTTAATTTTTAATTTTTAATTTTTAATTTTTAATTTTTAATTTTTAATTTTTCATTTTTAATTTTTAATTTTTAATTTTTAATTTTTAATTTTTAATTTTTAATTTTTAATTTTTAATTTTTAATTTTTAATTTTTAATTTTTAATTTTTAATTTTTAATTTTTAATTTTTAATTTTTAATTTTTAATTTTTAATTTTTAATTTTTAATTTTTAATTTTTAATTTTTAATTTTTAATTTTTAATTTTTAATTTTTAATTTTTAATTTTTAATTTTTAATTTTTAATTTTTAATTTTTAATTTTTAATTTTTAATTTTTAATTTTTAATTTTTAATTTTTAATTTTTAATTTTTAATTTTTAATTTTTAATTTTTAATTTTTAATTTTTAATTTTTAATTTTTAATTTTTAATTTTTAATTTTTAATTTTTAATTTTTAATTTTTAATTTTTAATTTTTAATTTTTAATTTTTAATTTTTAATTTTTAATTTTTAATTTTTAATTTTTAATTTTTAATTTTTAATTTTTAATTTTTAATTTTTAATTTTTAATTTTCATTTTTAATTTTTAATTTTTATTTTTTAATTTTTAATTTTTAATTTTTAATTTTTAATTTTTAATTTTTAATTTTTAATTTTTAATTTTTAATTTTTAATTTTTAATTTTTAATTTTTAATTTTTAATTTTTAATTTTTAATTTTTAATTTTTAATTTTTAATTTTTAATTTTTAATTTTTAATTTTTAATTTTTAATTTTTAATTTTTAATTTTTAATTTTTAATTTTTAATTTTTAATTTTTAATTTTTAATTTTTAATTTTTAATTTTTAATTTTTAATTTTTAATTTTTAATTTTTAATTTTTAATTTTTAATTTTTCATTTTTTATTTTTCATTTTTAATTTTTAGTTTTTTATTTTTCATTTTTCATTTATTCATTTGTCATTTTTTATTTTTCATTTTCATTTTTTATTTTTCATTTTTCTTTTTTATTTTTCATTTGTTATTTTTAATTTATTAATTTTTAATTTTTACCATTTTTCGGTTTTCGTTTTTCATTTTTTATTTGTCATGTTTTATTTTTAATTTTTAATTTTTAATTTTTAATTTTTAATTTTTAATTTTTAATTTTTAATTTTTAATTTTTAATTTTTAATTTTTAATTTTTAATTTTTAATTTTTAATTTTTAATTTTTAATTTTTAATTTTTAATTTTTAATTTTTAATTTTTAATTTTTAATTTTTAATTTTTAATTTTTAATTTTTAATTTTTAATTTTTAATTTTTAATTTTTAATTTTAAATTTTTAATTTTTAATTTTTAATTTTTAATTTTTACTTTTTAATTTTTAATTTTTAATTTTTAATTTTTAATTTTTAATTTTTAATTTTTAATTTTTAATTTTTAATTTTTAATTTTTAATTTTTAATTTTTAATTTTTAATTTTTAATTTTTAATTTTTAATTTTTAATTTTTAATTTTTAATTTTTAATTTTTAATTTTTAATTTTTAATTTTTAATTTTTATTTTTTAATTTTTAATTTTTAATTTTTAATTTTTAATTTTTAATTTTTAATTTTTAATTTTTAATTTTTAATTTTTAATTTTTAATTTTTAATTTGTAATTTTTAATTTTTTATTTTTTATTTTTCATTTTTTATTTTTAATTTTTAATTTTTAATTTTTAATTTTTAATTTTTAATTTTTAATTTTTAATTTTTAATTTTTAATTTTTAATTTTTAATTTTTAATTTTTAATTTTTAATTTTTAATTTTTAATTTTTTATTTTTAATTTTTAATTTTTAATTTTTTATTTTTAATTTTTAATTTTTAATTTTTAATTTTTAATTTTTAATTTTTAATTTTTAATTTTTAATTTTAAATTTTTAATTTTTAATTTTTAATTTTTAATTTTTTATTTTTAATTTTTTATTTTTTATTTTTCATTTTTCGTTAGAAGATTTAGGAACAAGAATTATTTTGGTATGTCTCCATTTATAAGGGAAAGTGCTTGTGGTAATAATTGAGTTAAAGAAATGTGTTAGATAAGGCAAGAGAAATGGCAGCAAAATCCTCACAAATACGGGATGAATATTATCATGTCCATTATGCATTAGACTTAGCACCATAATACTTCATGAGTTACACACGAAAATTCAAAACAATTAATGGAATCATTACCATTGTTAAAAATATAAAATGAGGAGTTGTTATTGTGTACTGCTGGTAAATTACTGAAGACTGGGTTTAACTCAGTGACATCAATACTGCTATCAACGTTTTTAATGCCTTTCCCTATACCAATATTACGAACGTGCTTCCAGGTTTGCCGTGTGTCCATAGCGGACTCAAAACGCTTTGAATAATAGACCGAATTAGCTTTTCTAATCCTTTTAAATCGCTTTCACCTCGAATAACATACATAAATCACTGAGAGAAATTAACTACTTTATATTCGTTGTAAACCATGGCTCTGCTTTGAATTTTTTGGATCGAGTTACGAAAGGAACTGTAGCATCATATAAACTTATTATGTTAGTTTCAAGAAAATAAAGTTGATCATTTACGGAGGGCATACAATAAAGATTGTCCCAATTAATATCTCTAAAGTATTCATATAGTAAATTATAATTTAAGTTTTTAAAGCCTCTGTATGATGATACGATAATAATAGGCAAGAAAAATTAAATCATGTTTGGAGAAACATGAAGCTGAAATTTGGTCATAAAGCAACACATTAGAAATATTGCTTACAAAAAATAGGTCCAACAAAGCATTATTGCTGGTAGAGAAATGAGCAGGAATCGAGCGGTTTGTAGGTTCAAGACCAAGATATGACATATTTTCAAAGAGAGTTGATTCCAATAAGATGTTTGAATAAAAGTCGCCTGAAATTACAACATCATTGTATGACACGGTTAGCGATTTCAATTTGGTATATATACACAACCAATCAGCAGTTTTCTTTCGTATGAGGTAATCTCCTGCAGATCTGAAAAAGTTCATATCGGATATTATATTTTTGTGGGGATTAGGTTGAAAAATGGACCGATTCTGACCATATTTGGTAGTCACTTATTTTTTGCAAATCGAATTTGATAAAAATCTGTGCAATATTTTTGTTTTTGATAATTTAATTTGATATTTTAATTTGAAAGTTCTCAGTCCAACCAAGATTAAAGATGAGTTAGATTTTACTCTTATATTGTGTGGCAGAGTGGTCGACCGATTGACTTGGCCACGCCAGAAATGGTTAAAAAAAATCTATAAAATATTTTGTATGATCATCGGCTGAAGATGCGTGAGCGAGCTAAAGTGATAGGCATTTCAAAAATAGCTTTACATCGAAAATTGGAGATCAGAAAGCTGTCGGCAAGATGGGTGCCGCGTTTGTTCACAATAGAATAGAAACAACGTCGCGAGGCGAAGATGTGTCAATAGAGTGTTTGACGATGTTTCACCGCCATCAAGCTGATTTTTTGCGTTGATTCGTAACCAGCCCACTTCACACCTGGGACAAAGAAACAGTCAAAAACTGTGGACTGAAATAGACGAATCGCAGGTCTGGCGTCTGTTTTTTGGGATGCGAGTGGTATAAATTTTATTGATTATCTTATTGCAGCTTTTAAGTGATGAAATTCGCCGTATTTGGCGGAAAAAACTGTTGTTTCATCCAGACAATGCACCAGATCACACATCCACTATTGTGATGACCAAAATCTATGAATTAAAGTTCGAATTACTTCATCACGCACCTTATTCGTTAGATTTAGTTCCCTCGAATTTTTCTAAGTTCTAAACCTAAAAAAATGGCTCGGTGGTAAAATATATGCCAAGAATGAAGAGCTGGAGTTTGTGGTTGATGGCTATTTTAAGGATATAGAAAGTTTTTACTATAAACAGGGTATCGAACCTATTGAATATCACTGGAAAAAGTATATCGACCTTCAATGCGATTAGCTCGAGAAAGGAGAAAACATCAAAGTTGGAAAAGACGATGCCAAATCGACTCTCAGAAGTACTAAAGCGCGAAGGATATCCTACAAGTTACTAACATAAGCAAAATTTATTGTAAATTTTTGTTTTTTTGTATTAAGATTTAAAATGTACGAATACTTTTTCTTATGAATCATAAAGTAGAAACTATATTAAAGGCAATTATCTTTAAATAAATTATTTTAAAAAATATAAATAGCTAAATAATTTATTAAAAATAAAAAAAAAAAATAATTCAGCTTAGTTAATTCTTTCTGATTATTTTTCGTAGTATGATAGTTTTAATTTTATGTGTACGATTGCTTTCGCTAGTGCATATTCAGATAACAATTGCAAGACAATCTCATTAACACTTATGATTATTTTTTTATGTTCGAAATGCCGTAAAAGTTTATTTTTTAAACTTTTGGAGTGGGGTATTCCATAGTCGACCTAAGCTCCAATATTCCATCGTGTTTGTTCAAAATCTTTAATTTGTCACTTTGTATGAAAACTGTGAATTTTTTCTACTCACAATTATCATCTGATACTTTCATGATAACTCAAGAACGTGGTACTTTCCCGACTTAACCCATAGTGCAATTGAATTCCCATAGAACCTCAATGGTTTTTGTATCTCGATCCCTGACAAGATATCAGTGTAAAGTATCAATAGATTCGTTGTACATTTCATTTAGAAATAATTAATGTTGAAGCTGTTGATTTGTTTTACAGTTTATTCCATTTATCGAGTAGCAACAACAACAACAACAACAACAAATTTCGTATTATTTATAAGTTTATTTCATTATAAGAAATTTATACATATTTTTCGTGTTTATAATTTTCGTATACGACGTCCACGGAGCAGTACAAACGAAAGATCTTTTCAATGTTCGTACGTACGTATACACAAAGATACACACATACATATGTACATATGGGATGTACGCGAGTACCGTATTATTTTGTGAG
>OY821519.1:25592873-25606329 GCA_963682025.1 Cordilura impudica | reverse complement strand
TTTCAATGTACGTACGTACGTACACACATAGATACACACATACATATGGATGTACGCGAGTACCGTATTATTTGTGAGCACAGCAACAGCAGCCGTAGCAGCAGCAGTTATAATATTAACTACAACAACAATACGAAATATTTGCAAGAATAAGAACATTTCGGAATCTTTTGGTATTTTCCGATTTATTTATATGGATGTACGCTTTAACGCGTACTTGTGGTTTTTTTTGTGTGTTGGATTCATCTTTTTGGATTTTCTGTTATCGCTATACACTTAAAGAAGTTTCGAGATGAAATTAATTGAAACTGCGATTTGAAGAGAATAAATTTTTGTCAATTAGATGATTTGCGAAGTTTATTATATTTGTATAAAGAATATTAAATGGGGGCAATATAATGAAACCTATTTATGCAATATATTCAAATATTATTATTTTTTTTTTCTAAATTTAATTATTTAACAAATTTATTTATAAAAAAGAAAATTTTTTGCATTTTGAAATTACTGCCACTAATTTGAAGTGGCAACATATTCTGAGTGTATTTGTTGCTGTTGATGTTATTTTCTTTATTATTCTGTATTTGAGAAATTGTGTTGTGATTGTGGCATAATTTCTTATTGAGTCTATTATTCGATGAAAATTTGTTTTTTTATTTAATTTATTTATTTTTATTTTTATTTTGCGTTGTTAATTCATTTAGTTGGATTAATTTTGTCTACAATCTTTTTTTCTTTTGCTCGTATGCTCTTAATTTAATGGTTAGCATTGTTTCTTGTTGATATTTCTAAAATTAAATGAATGTACTCGTATGTGTAAATTCTGGTAAATAAAATTGTTGATTTTGTTTGGATTCTATTTAATGGACTATAATAATGTTTGAGTTGAATTTGTTTGTTTTGAATTTACAAAAAAAAAAAAAAAAAAAAAAATTAAAAAACACTGAAAAAGTTCAATCGCTAAAGCAATATTATTTTTATTGTTATTATTTTATTACGCAAGCAGGAAACTTTAGTCGATCTAGGTATTATTTATTAGAAGTTTCGACCAAAAATGTTTGATTCAAATGTGCTCAGATCCCAACCATATTAGATGAGATTAATGGTCATTGCCAAGAAGCAATAATCAAATTATAATAATCAATATTGTATAATTAAATTTACAAAATTTACCAATACGTCAGTAAAATATTGTCAATCAATTTTTTGTTTTAATTCGAAAATATTTGTCAGAAAAAAAAAAAAATGAAATAAAAACCATATTTTTATTATACTCCCTTTATTTGTAAATTAATTTACTATCATGTAATTAAATAACTGAGTGACTGAAAATATCTGTCAAAAATCAAAAAAATTTTTTTTGTAATTTTCTGCAAAAACAATTTGTTAGATTATTTTTGTCGTCGCCACGAGTCTGTCCGCAAAGTTTCAGTTTGATTGGATTACGGGAAAAGGGTTAAAAATCAATTTTTTTTTTGGCGATTTTTTTCTATTATATTAATAGGTAAGGCGATTTCTTATGACCGATGTTTTATTAAACAGTTTTATCCCGATTTTGACCAAACGTATATTATTTGAAAGGTATTTCTTTTTAGCTATCCACCAGATTTATAGAATTTTAAATATTTGTTTTTTTTTTGAGTAAAATACATTTAAAGTTACTACTTACACATACATACAATTATACAATACTATGTGTGCTCTCTTTAAATTTGTTAATCTGTTTGTAAAAAAATTAGTTTGTTTTCTTAGTTCACAATAATAATCGTGTTGAATTGAACATAAACCAATAAATAATAATATTTAAAAAGTGTTGAATTGTAAATTGGCTTAAATTGATTAGCATAACCTTAGGGTCCTTATTAATAGAAAAAATCAAATTTTCTAGAATTTGCACTCGAATTTCGAGGGCTGGAATCTGCTAGTAATAAATTAATATACAAAATATGCAAAATAATAAAAAATAATTTAAAACTTCAATTTCAATTCCCAAAATTTGGATATATTATACAACCAAATTATTAAACAAGTAAGAGTGTTAAATTCGGCTGGGCCGAATTTTTGATACCCTCCACCTTTTTCATTTTCAATTTTTATTTTTAATTTATCATTTTCTATTTTTCACTTTTAAAGTTTCATCTTTCGTTTTTCATTTTTAGTTTTTAATTTTTAATTTCTCATTTTCCATTTCTCGTTTTCCATTTTCGATTTTTCATTTTTCATTTTCAATTTTCCATTTTTAATTTTTAATTTTTCATTTTCCATTTTTCATTTTTCATTTTTCATTTTCCATATTCCACTTTCGATTTTTCATTTTTCGTTTTTAATTTATTAATTTTTCATTTTCCATTTTCCATTTGCCATTTTTAATTTAAAATTTTTCATTTTCCATTTCCCATTTTTAATTTTTCATTTTCCATTTTCCATTTTCCATTTTTCATCTATCATTTTTAATTTTTAATTTTTAATTTTTAATTTTTAATTTTTAATTTTTAATTTTTAATTTTTAATTTTTAATTTTTAATTTTTAATTTTTAATTTTTAATTTTTAATTTTTAATTTTTAATTTTAAATTTTTAATTTTTAATTTTTAATTTTTAATTTTTAATTTTTAATTTTTAATTTTTAATTTTTAATTTTTAATTTTTAATTTTTAATTTTTAATTTTTAATTTTTAATTTTTAATTTTTAATTTTTAATTTTTAATTTTTAATTTTTAATTTTTAATTTTTAATTTTTAATTTTTAATTTTTAATTTTTAATTTTTAATTTTTAATTTTTAATTTTTAATTTTTAATTTTTAATTTTTAATTTTTAATTTTTAATTTTTAATTTTTAATTTTTAATTTTTAATTTTTAATTTTTAATTTTTAATTTTTAATTTTTAATTTTTAATTTTTAATTTTTAATTTTTAATTTTTAATTTTTAATTTTTAATTTTTAATTTTTAATTTTTAATTTTTAATTTTTAATTTTTAATTTTTAATTTTTAATTTTTAATTTTTAATTTTTAATTTTTAATTTTTAATTTTTAATTTTTAATTTTTAATTTTTAATTTTTAATTTTTAATTTTTAATTTTTAATTTTTAATTTTTAATTTTTAATTTTTAATTTTTAATTTTTAATTTTTAATTTTTAATTTTTAATTTTTAATTTTTAATTTTTAATTTTTAATTTTTAATTTTTAATTTTTAATTTTTAATTTTTAATTTTTAATTTTTAATTTTTAATTTTTAATTTTTAATTTTTAATTTTTAATTTTTAATTTTTAATTTTTAATTTTTAATTTTTAATTTTTGATTTTTAATTTTTAATTTTTAATTTTTAATTTTTAATTTTTAATTTTTAATTTTTAATTTTTAATTTTTAATTTTTAATTTTTAATTTTTAATTTTTAATTTTTAATTTTTAATTTTTAATTTTTAATTTTTAATTTTTAATTTTTAATTTTTAATTTTTAATTTTTAATTTTTAATTTTTAATTTTTAGTTTTTAATTTTTAATTTTTAATTTTTAATTTTTAATTTTTAATTTTTAATTTTTAATTTTTAATTTTTAATTTTCAATTTTTAATTTTTAATTTTTAATTTTTAATTTTTAATTTTTCATTTTCCATTTTTAATTTTTAATTTTTAATTTTTAATTTAAAATTTTTCATTTTCCATTTTCCATTTCCCATTTTTAATTTTTCATTTTCCATTTTTCATTTTTCATTTTTAATTTTTAATTTTTAATTTTTAATTTTTAATTTTTAATTTTTAATTTTTAATTTTTAATTTTTAATTTTTAATTTTTAATTTTTTATTTTTAATTTTTAATTTTTAATTTTTAATTTTTAATTTTTAATTTTTAATTTTTAATTTTTTATTTTTAATTTTTAATTTTTAATTTTTAATTTTTAATTTTTAATTTTTAATTTTTAATTTTTAATTTTTAATTTTTAATTTTTAATTTTTAATTTTTAATTTTTAATTTTTAATTTTTAATTTTTAATTTTTAATTTTTAATTTTTAATTTTTAATTTTTAATTTTTAATTTTTAATTTTTAATTTTTAATTTTTAATTTTTAATTTTTAATTTTTAATTTTTAATTTTTAATTTTTAATTTTTAATTTTTAATTTTTAATTTTTAATTTTTAATTTTTAATTTTTAATTTTTAATTTTTAATTTTTAATTTTTAATTTTTAATTTTTAGTTTTTAATTTTTAATTTTTAATTTTTAATTTTTAATTTTTAATTTTTAATTTTTAATTTTTAATTTTTAATTTTTAATTTTCAATTTTTAATTTTTAATTTTTAATTTTTAATTTTTAATTTTTAATTTTTAATTTTTAATTTTTCATTTTCCATTTTTAATTTTTAATTTTTAATTTTTAATTTAAAATTTTTCATTTTCCATTTTCCATTTCCCATTTTTAATTTTTCATTTTCCATTTTTCATTTTTCATTTTTAATTTTTAATTTTTAATTTTTAATTTTTAATTTTTAATTTTTAATTTTTAATTTTTAATTTTTAATTTTTAATTTTTAATTTTTAATTTTTAATATTTAAATCTTTTCTTTAATTTTTAATTTTTAATTTTTAATTTTTAATTTTTAATTTTTAATTTTTAATTTTTAATTTTTAATTTTTAATTTTTAATTTTTAATTTTTAATTTTTAATTTTTAATTTTTAATTTTTAATTTTTAATTTTTAATTTTTAGTTTTTAATTTTTAATTTTTAATTTTTAATTTTTAATTTTTAATTTTTAATTTTTAATTTTTAATTTTTAATTTTTAATTTTTAATTTTTAATTTTTAATTTTTAATTTTTAATTTTTAATTTTTAATTTTTAATTATTAATTATTAATTTTTAATTTTTAATTTTTAATTTTTAATTTTTAATTTATAATTTTTAATTTTTAATTTTTAATTTTTAATTTTTAATTTTTAATTTTTAATTTTTAATTTTTAATTTTTAATTTTTAATTTTTAATTTTAAATTTAAAATTTAAAATTTAAAATTTAAAATTTTTAATTTTTAATTTTTAATTTTTAATTTTTAATTTTCAATTTTTAATTTTTAATTTTTAATTTTTAATTTTTAATTTTTAATTTTTAATTTTTAATTTTTAATTTTTAATTTTTAATTTTTAATTTTTAATTTTTAATTTTTAATTTTTAATTTTTAATTTTTAATTTTTAATTTTTAATTTTTAATTCTTAATTTTTAATTTTTAATTTTTAATTTTTAATTTTTAATTTTTAATTTTTAATTTTTAATTTTTAATTTTTAATTTTTAATTTTTAATTTTTAATTTTTAATTTTTAATTTTTAATTTTTAATTTTTAATTTTTAATTTTTAATTTTTAATTTTTAATTTTTAATTTTTAATTTTTAATTTTTAATTTTTAATTTTTAATTTTTAATTTTTAATTTTTAATTTTTAATTTTTAATTTTTAATTTTTAATTTTTAATTTTTAATTTTTAATTTTTAATTTTTAATTTTTAATTTTTAATTTTTAATTTTTAATTTTTAATTTTTAATTTTTAATTTTTAATTTTTAATTTTTAATTTTTAATTTTTAATTTTTAATTTTTAATTTTTAATTTTTAATTTTTAATTTTTAATTTTTAATTTTTAATTTTTAATTTTTAATTTTTAATTTTTAATTTTTAATTTTTAATTTTTAATTTTTAATTTTTAATTTTTAATTTTTAATTTTTAATTTTTAATTTTTAATTTTTAATTTTTAATTTTTAACTTTTAATTTTTAATTTTTAATTTTTAATTTTTAATTTTTAATTTTTAATTTTTAATTTTTAATTTTTAATTTTTAATTTTTAATTTTTAATTTTTAATTTTTAATTTTTAATTTATAATTTTTAATTTTTAATTTTTAATTTTTAATTTTTAATTTTTAATTTTTAATTTTTAATTTTTAATTTTTAATTTTTAATTTTTAATTTTTAATTTTTAATTTTTAATTTTTAATTTTTAATTTTTAATTTTTAATTTTTAATTTTTAATTTTTAATTTTTAATTTTTAATTTTTAATTTTTAATTTTTAATTTTTTAATTTTTAATTTTTAATTTTTAATTTTTAATTTTTAATTTTTAATTTTTAATTTTTAATTTTTAATTTTTAATTTTTAACTTTTAATTTTTAATTTTTAATTTTTAATTTTTAATTTTTAATTTTTAATTTTTAATTTTTAATTTTTAATTTTTAATTTTTAATTTTTAATTTTTAATTTTTAATTTTTAATTTTTAATTTTTAATTTTTAATTTTTAATTTTTAATTTTTAATTTTTAATTTTTAATTTTTAATTTATAATTTTTAATTTTTAATTTTTAATTTTTAATTTTTAATTTTTAATTTTTAATTTTTAATTTTTAATTTTTAATTTTTAATTTTTAATTTTTAATTTTTAATTTTTAATTTTTAATTTTTAATTTTTAATTTTTAATTTTTAATTTTTAATTTTAAATTTTTAATTTTTAATTTTTAATTTTTAATTTTTAATTTTTAATTTTTAATTTTTAATTTTTAATTTTTAATTTTTAATTTTTAATTTTTAATTTTTAATTTTTAATTTTTAATTTTTAATTTTTAATTTTTAATTTTTAATTTTTAATTTTTAATTTTTAATTTTTAATTTTTAATTTTTAATTTTTAATTTTTAATTTTTAATTTTTAATTTTTAATTTTTAATTTTTAATTTTTAATTTTTAATTTTTAATTTTTAATTTTTAATTTTTAATTTTTAATTTTTAATTTTTAATTTTTAATTTTTAATTTTTAATTTTTAATTTTTAATTTTTAATTTTTAATTTTCAATTTTTAATTTTTAATTTTTAATTTTTAATTTTTAATTTTAATTTTTAATTTTTAATTTTTAATTTTTAATTTTTAATTTTTAATTTTCCATATTTCATTTTCCATTTTTCACTTTCCATTTTTCATTTTCAATTTATCATTTTTCATTTTACATTTTCCAATTTTCAATTTTCATTTTTCATTTTTAGTTTTCCATTTTCCATTTTTAATTTTTCATTTTCCGTTTTCCATGTTCCATTTTTCAATTTTAATTTTTAATTTTTCATTTTCCATTTTTCATTTTTCATTTTTCAATTTTCATTTTTCATTTTTCATTTTTCATTTTCCATATTCCATATTCCATATTCCATTTTCCATTCTTCATTTTTAATTTTCATTTTCCATTTTGCATTTTTCATATTCCATTTTCCATTTTTCATTTTCCATTTTTCATTTTTCATTTTTCATTTTCCATTTTTCAATCTTCATTTTTCATTTTTCATGTTCCATTTTCCATTTCTCATTATCCATTTTTAATTTTAAATTTTTCATTTTTCGTTTTCCATTTTCATTTTCCACTTTTCATTTTTCATTTTCCATTTTACATTTTTCATTTTCGATTTTCAATTTTTCATTTTCATTTTTCATTTTCCATTTTTTATTTTTCATTTTTCATTTTCCATTTTCCATTTTCCATTTTTCATCTTTAGTTTTTCAATTTTCGATTTTCATTTTCCATTTTTCAATTTTCAATTTCCATTTTCCATTTTCATTTTTCATTTTCCATTTTTCATTTTTCATTTTCCACTTTTCATTTTTATTAATTTTTAATTTTTAATATTTAATTTTAATGATAACAAGTAAGAAAATTATAGTCGATCTGGACTGACTATACGATACCCTATACAATGCGTTTAGAAACCCTATCTCTTAGGCCCAACTAACTGGACATAGAAAATAAGCAAAAACCAAATTTGAGTGGGATTTTTATTAATTTTTTTGGCGCAGATATGAAAAAGTTCATATCGGATGCTATATCTATATGGGGACTAGGTCCAAAAATTGACCGATCCTTATCATGTTTGGTAAAGTCTTTTGTATTTTGCAAAAATATATACAAACAAAATTTGAGAAGAATCAGTGCAATATTTTTGTTTTTAATAGATTTAAGTGAATATCGGTAAGCATACAAACCCAATTTGAGTAAGATCTATATGACAATTTGGATCTTATGGTAATTTATGTCGATTTCATAGGGGTAATTTGTATGGGAGCTAGGTCTGAACATGGACCGATTCTCACCAATTTCAATAGCGTTCTTCCCTGGCCGATAAAAGCTTATATACCAAATTTCATCAAAATATATTCATATTTGCGACCTGATTACAAGGTTTACATGGACACACAGACGGACGGACGGACGGACATTGTTAAATCAACTCAAAAAGTGATTCTGATTCGATCGGTATAATTAAAGATGGGTCTGGGTCAAATATTTTTGGTAGTTACAAACAGCAGCACAAAGTCATTATACCCAAACCACATAGTGGTATAGGGTATAAAAATTATTTTTATGAGTTTTTTTTTTTTCATAGTAAAATTAAAATGCAAACCTTATATGGTCCACCCTATATATCCAAATTTTGTGAATTGAAATATTAAATAGTTGGCGGAACAAAAATTAAAAAGAAAAGATATTAAAGATGAAACAGATGAAGCATTAAGCAAATTCGAAAGTACTGAGCAAAAGTTAGAAAATTATAGTCAGTCTGGACCGACTATACGGTAGCCTATACCATGCGTTTAGAAAAAAGGTTTTAGGACCAACTAATTTAATATAGAAAATAAGCGTAAACTAAATCTGAGTGGCATTGTTATTAATATTTTTGAAGACATTTATATCGGATGTTATATTTATAAGGTGACTAGCTCGAAAAATACATCGATCACTCATTTTTGCAATAACATATACAAACCAAATTTGAGAAAAATCTGTGCAATAGTTTTGTTTTTTGATAGATTTAAGTAAGGACTGGGAACCAGCTTTATGAAAACAAACCAAATTTGACCGAAATATATATGGACTAGGTCTGAACATGCACCGACATACACGAAAAGAAGAACAGACGGACGGACGGACATCGCTAAATTGACTCAGAAAGTAATTTATTTTTTCATTAAATAAAGACAATAAATGTATGCTAATCAATTATAGCCAATTCGCAAAGCTACACAGAAAACAAACTCATTTTTATTACAAACACCAAATTTAATAAACACACACATAGCATTGTATAATTTTGTGTATGTGTTAGTAGCAACTTTAAATGCAATTTACTTAAAATAAAGGAAAAAATTTTAAAATCTGTAAATCTGCAAAACGGCTAAAAAGAAGTACCTTTCAAATAATATACGCTTGGTCAAAATCGGGATAAAATGGTAGAACAAAATATCGGTCACAAGAAATCGTCTAGCCTATTAATATTGTAGATTTTCAATGTAAATTGTTGCCGATTATTGTCAGTTGTATGAAAACGGGTTGTAATGTGTTGTCATTTGCAACTTCTGACAACATTTGGCATCTGGAATTAAACTGCCAACATGTTGGGAATTTGTTTTTGTTTGACAGCCGCATTTTTTGTTCGTTTATAAGATCTAATCTAACGTAATTAATAGAAAATTACGAGATGTCAGTTGAGGAAATTTTTTGTTGTCAGTTTATATGAAATATTGAAAACCAGGCATAATATTGATGTTTTTAGAAATTTTATGTGGTGAATGACATTTTTTTTTTTTCGAAAACGAAAAATAAATTTTAATTTAAAGTTATTCATTCAAATTTATTTACTTCAAATAGATGTTTTAACGAATAAAGCCTAGAATTATAAAACAATTAAAATAAGAAAACTTGTAGAACAATTTATAAAAAATATGCACAAAATAAACTATAAAAATTGATTTTTGCCATCAACATCAACTGCTGTTGCATTGGCTATTTTTGCCAGCAACCGAAAAACGTTCGGCACCAGTCTCGTCTTTCGAGCAAAATATTTTTTTTTATATAAAATTTCATTATTTTTTTTTTTCTTGGACTTCTTAATTTATTGGAAAAAATTATTTGTTTCTAAAATATTCAGCTTATATTAAATAAAACTTTATAATGCATGTGGATATAAAACACTCTTTCTTATATTATTTTGAATCTGTCCCTTATCAAAGGATTTCATCATCAGGATATTACAAGATTTGGGACTGATATGTGAATGACACTCGCTTTCAAAATACAATTGAAATTAAAATATTTTTTTTTTAATTTTTCACAAAAAAAAAAAGAGAAATATTGTAACCTTTTTATTTCATTTGAAATCTACTCACAATAGCCTGATTTAATACAATACAACGAAACAACAGCAACAAATATAACCCACACATAAAAAGAAAATATGCAAAATTAAACAGAAAGGACCTAAAAAAAGAAATGAAAAAACATACTAACCAAATCATATTAACAAAAAAGGTATGACCATTTTTAAATCCTTTCATTTTGTTCTGATTATTAAATATGATTTCAAATGCTGTTTACCGTAGCTAGAAAAGGTATTCGTACAGCTAAAATTAAAACTGTTGTATAGAAAAAACAAATAAGAAAAAAATTAACTAAGCTGAATTATTTTTCTTCAATTCGTTGAAGGTTTATTACCTTCAAAAAAAATTTATACCGGTAAAAAACATATAAAAAGAAGAGATCATAAGGAAAAGTATTCGTACATTTGAAGTATTTATACAAAAAAAAAAAAAAGAAACAAAAACAAAATTTACATTAAATATTGCTCAAGTTATTAACTTGTACGATATCCTTGGCGCTTTAGAACCTCTTTGAGCTGATATGGCATCGACTAAACCAACTTTAAAGTATTCTCTTCGCTTATTTGACCCCAATCCAACAAACTGGCGCTTTTTAAGATTTCCTTTGACGTGATTTCAATCGATTTTTATTATTGTAGCCTTTAAAACGTAAATATCGACTGATAATAAAAAAAGTTATGGAGGGTTTAAAATACATGTTCATTTTTAGTTGAACTTTAGTACAAAAGTGAGGTTAAAAAAGTTTTTTTTTTATATAGTGTCTTATTTTTCAGTTAATTTTACAACTAATACTTTTTAAAAATTTTGTAAGTTAAATTTTGTCAGAAAATGTCAAACTTTGGCCCCTCAAACTTTTTAATCCTAATGTTCACAAGGCCCAAAGGTTGCCATTTCTTTGAAAGAGCCCGATTTAAAATATAATTTATTAAATTTTGTCAGATAATGCCAAACTTTGGCCCCCGTAAACTTTTTAATCCTAATGTTTACAAGGGCCAAAATTTGAATTTGTAAATGAAGAGTGGAGATTCCAAATTCGTCAACTACCGTTTCCTTTTTCTGTCAGTATAAAAAACAAATAAACTGACGCAAAAAATATAAACAGGTACGACCAACTTTTGTATTCATAACACACAGACGGACGGACGGACATCGTTAAATCGACTCAGAAAGAGTCAGAAATATTTTATTTAAATATTTAGTTTCTGATATACAATTGTATCTATCAATGTTTTAATCTTATCTATAATATTGATAGGCAAGGCCATTTCTTGTAATCGATGTTATTGCGTCAGTTTTAATCCTATTTTGACCAAACATCCCTCATTTGAAAGATATTTCGTTTTAGCTATCCACCAGATTTACAGATTTGCACCGTTTAGAACATTTCTTTGGAGTAATGATCATTTAAAGTAGCTACTAACACATATATAAAATTATACAATGCTGTGTGTGTTTATTAAATTTTTTAATGTGTTTCCAAAAATTGTATATAAAAAGCCCTGTGTGGAATTGGAATTGCAAAATAAAAAACATTGATAAATTGAATGAAAGAAAAATTTCCTAGAATTTCCACTCGAGTTTCGAGGGCTGGGCTCTGCTAGTAATTAATTATTATAAAATTAAGGCAAGAATAAAGTTTTGTGAAGAGTTAGAAACCCGAATAATAGATGATTTTACAAAAATTGTGGGACATGTTCTGTGAATAAATCCGTAATTTTTAAAAATTAATAAGAAATATCGTAAAAGAGGTTCGGCGATGACTCAACATTTAGACATAGGCCCCTTAAAATGAGTTAATGGCAAGAGAGTTTAAGAGAGTACAAAAATGTTACCTAAAGAGGTCATTAGCACTCTGAAAATAAAAATATGTGATCGAACAGTTTCCCGACGAGCAATTGAAACTGATCTTGGTTGTTATCGTCCTAATAAGAAACTGATGTCAGAGAAGAATCATCTGGCTCGCACAAATTTTGCTAAAGACTTCAAGAACTGGACGAGAAAAATCGGAATGCTGTTCTCTTTTCAGATGAGTCCAAGCTTAATTTAAGAGCCCATGATGGAATAACGTTGTACGCAGACCCAAAATATGCAAACGAAACTGCTAAGTTTAGCTGTTACAATATTATGGCATGGGTTTGCTTTTCGGGCTAAGGAATGGGTCTATTTCATGTAGTAAAAGATTCTTCGAGTGGAATTAGATATAGGCGAATTCCAACTGACGTAATATATCCCTACGAGGAGGAAGATATGCCTCTGGTCTGGAAGTTCCAACTTCAATTATCCAAAACATGCCTAAAAAGTTATAATCGAATATCTACAATCTAATGCAGTTAGTATTTTGGAATGGCCAGCCCAATCACCAGATCTTAATTTAATAGAAAATCTAAATTGCAGGGCGCGAACAATAGCCGAACTAAATAATAATGAATACCGAACAAAATTTTTATTCCAAAAATTGAGGGAAAGTTTTCAATTATTGTATAGGAAAGGTTTCCAATGTTACGTCAGCAGTATAAAAATTAATACTTTTAAGTTTTGTTATTTTTTCTAAATTTAAGCTATTTTATGTTAATATTTTTCTTTTTTAAATAAAGACAACATAAACATTTTTAAATTAATTAAATAGTTTTTAATTTTATGATCCAATTATTATTTTAAAAGTTTCCATTGTATAAGCAGTCACTTTTTATTTATGAAGCCACAAAATCATTTTACGATGGAATGAAAAACTGATATATATAACCTCTGTACAGTGGTGTGGAGGGGCTCTAGGAAATATCGCCAAATGAAAAAAAAAAAAAAATGAGAAATGAGTAGCATTATTATTAATTTTTTTGGCTGCAGATATGAAAAGTTCATATCGGAAGCTATCCTGACCATATTTGGTAAAGTCACTTATATTTAAAAAAAATATATGCAAACCAAATTTGAGAAAAATCTGTCAATATTTTTGTTTTTTGATAGATTTAAGTGAAAATCGGGAAGCAGCTATGGGGGCTATGACAAAGAATTTCCATATGGGGTTTATTTTTGGAAAAATGATAAAAAGATGTAATAAACATATACAAACCCAATTTGACCGAGATCTATATGAAATTTGGATCTTATGGCAATTTAAGTCGATTTAATAGGGGTCTTTTGTATGGGGACTAGGTCTGAACATTAATCGAATTTCACCTATTTCAATAGCGTTCATCCTATGGCCGATAAAAGCTTATATACCAAATTTCTTTGAAATATATTCATATTCGCAAACTGTAGTTTGATTACAAGGCTTACATG